>JAVTVY010039023.1:0-166219 GCA_036873755.1 Hanleya hanleyi | reverse complement strand
TGTGAAATTAATCAACTGGTCCATTTTGAACAATAATGAAAAGAAAAAGGTACCAAAAATTACACAACGCTAAGAATCTCAACAATCGAAATATGGGAGTGGACGGTACTAAACACTAACGGTCATATTGATGTCCAAATCAGAACAGAATATCGTGTTAAAAACTGAAAACTTACGTTCATATCAGAACACTAGAGAACATATATGAACACGTGTGTTCAAAAATGATCATCATGTTTGAATATCAATGTTCACGAATGAACACATATTCTGTTACACTTTTAATAATAATAATAAAAGTGTTCAATTATGCGTAAACGTGTTCAAAAGTACATACTTCAGAATGAACACTAATTTTTCAGAGTTCCAATATTCAGCACTGGGCGATATTGTGGACAACCTATTTCGTTGTGTTTATTGAGGACGATCTAGTTGATGAGCTTGATATCCCTTCATTGACATATTTTAAGTAAATCTCTTTTCATAGTAGTTTTCGTACTTGAATCTTCTACTTATTTGAAAGGTGTTACAAACTAGTGTATATTTCAGTGTTCAGGATATGCACACTTTTATTGACAGTGAAGTGAACATCTGAAAATGTTGGGTTTAAAAGCAAGTACTGACGACTCCTGTTAATTCATGTCATGTCAATGGTTGAGGGTGTTGTATGTTAATTCATGTCATGTCAATGGTTGAGGGTGTTGTATGTTAATTCATGTCATGTCAATGGTTGAGGCTGTTGTCGTGCTTGTTTGTTTGTTTCTTTATCTGAAATGCAATTCACACAGTGTGGTCTAAGTTAAATTTGAAATTTCGCTACGTTGCAAAAAGTTTGCAGTATATGCAACATGCCTTCGCTGGAATATTATCGTAATAAACCGACTGGGTCTATCGTAACTAGTTAAATGAGTTATAAGCGTCCATAATTACTCCACAACATAGGTTTGTTTCCAACCAGAATGAAATGCAATTAACTGCATTTGCAAACTTTCAGAGCTTCAATTTCACAACCGTCAACTATAACATTTGATTACATGTATACATATGAATTATAATTGAATAATAACCAAGAACAAAAGTTCGGTAACATGACCTAATGTGATGTAGCCTATAGGGGTGCCCGTATATAGTGTGGCACTAGGGGCTAGCTGATCGTTTAAACGATTTAATAAATATCAAGATCGCACATGATTATACTGATTCATTTCTAGCCACAATTCACCACTATATACGGACGATACTGGAGGGCTTAGAAACAGTATTGTATTTTAATATCAACTTGAGGATCTGTTCAGTAATAACGTAATCATGACCAAGGGCCCTTCAGTCATCATGATAATATTCTAAAAACTTTCCGAACCAAAAGTTGTTGGATCGCGAATGTCAAATTGGAACCGGTCTTGAAACCAATGGTATGGTACACAAGTTAAAGAATCTAATGTGGTATGAACAAACCCGTATATTCACAGAAATCTATGAAGGTTATTCCCCAGACCAGCTTCCATTAAGCTAAAACAGAAGGCATTCCCTTCCACAATTTATCAGCGAGTATTTTTGGGCAGTTGTATCACGGCGTTTCCTCTAAGCCATATAGTATTCGACAGGGATGCTTGTTGGATCCCATTTCTTACGCTTACTTTACAGTCAAAATAACATTGTATCTGACAATATTAATATAGTACCGGTATACGTTATTTTACAGAGCATATGCATAGTAGAATGTGCGTATGAATGAAGTTTCGAATATGTATTATATCGATGTTAACGTATAGTTGATGATGCAAATGGCATTTTAGAGCGAGATTTATGAGTGACTGTGTTAACGAGAGTTGCGAAGGCATGCAGTCGATGTCAATAAGTGTCATAAATACACAATACATGTACGATGATAAAATTGATTGAGGACAAGATCATCGACTGTCAGCTAACATAATGAACCGCTTGTATCTCATTCAGGGCGGCCATATTGAGTAGGAACGCGTGTTTACCTTATAATTATACCGGAGTCCCGTCGTGTTTATATCGCCCCGGGGGTGGGGCTACTTCCCAGTTTACCTGAGACACAATCCAGCTCCCGGAACAAAGATGAACAATTCTGTTATTTCAGTGTATTCATGTTAGTTCCGCCTGTCTTATTCTCCCGTGTGTTGATCAAGTCGGGTTGTGAAAGGATCCCAATTAGTCAGTTTGTATAGAGACCCCAGCTGAAGCAGCTCCTCTGACCAGATCGGACTTTTGACAGTCAGACAATAGGAAGGTACGGTCATCTGTTGACAGAGATGTCCCTATCTTCAAATCTGGACAAGTTCTGGACAACCCTGTAGTCTAATGAAAGTCATCATCTCGCATAAAGGGTGGGGTCCAACCACGAAGTTCTACTCCATCCCAGTGTTTTATCACCTGAGAAGGGTAAACATTTTCATTTTAACATATTAAATATCTAGATACAATTTGGACATTTGGGGCTGAGCTTATTATATTCAGAAATGGCTGATGGGTGAATGAGCTCATATATTCACTTGTAGAGTTCTCGTTTCTGTATCCTCTCTTTTATCAAGCACAATATAACCAGAGAGACAGACAGCAATAATGCATGGAAGGATACAATTCCAAACGTTCGATTTTAACAAGAATAAAATAATAATTTGCAGCGGGACAACAGAATGGGCAGAAATCCGAGCTCGTGGTCAGGGGGATAAAAAGCTGTCAAGCCTATAATTTTCATCTGAACGCCATACTTAACTTTTGGACTATGCCTCCTGAACTGCCTTTGCCATATCATTAAAGCCTGTGTATGACTTACTGGAACAACCGCGCCTCAAAAGTGACAGTTGTCCACAATTTTAAACGCATTATTGGAAGACCACGTAATTACAGACTTTACTACAAGTTTAAAAGATACCATAGACGTGTTATTCCTTGCATTTCAATAACGGCTTTGGTGCAGTCTCTTCATGGAAATGAATTACCGATTGAGACATGTAAATATGTCATTTTGTTACAGTAGTCCATTTACAGTAGTCTATCCTGTTTATTATATTATATTATATTATATTATATTAGTGTTGGAGCCATAGAGCCATAACGGTACCTTGAGAACACTGTCAGTCCTTGTAATACAATTGGACAATACGCGATCACCTCCCCTATGTATATATTTGAGTTTCTCATCCCGCTTTCCCGAATGACGTTCATACGGGAAAGGCACATCGCATATTGATAAACCACCCAAGACACCTCCCCCCCCCCCCCCAAACTCACCCTACCCAAATTCCCAAAATACCCACCTCAAAAACTGATTAGTTTCAGGTTTCAGGTTTTAGGCGGTCATTGGAAGTACCGCACCGTCCTGACTGGACTCTATAGCTTCAGCGATACGCCCCAAATTTGTGAAGGACCTCATAGGGTTAAAAATCACAGATGAAAACCATAAAGGAGAAGCACAAAAGATGCTGGTACGATCCATCTGAGGAACTACATTTGTTCACGGTAATTTGTCAGTTCCTTTAATTATACCAGCATCCAAAGGGACGATTTTTGCCCGAAGATACATTTGAACAATTCCAGTTTTGGATAAATTTGAACAATTCCAGTTTTTGGTTAATAAATTGACCAAGTCTCTGGTTTAATGCTGAGACGTTTTAACCTTGTATAATGTATAAAAAACGCCACGCCTATTGAACATGTCTATAAAGTAGCATCCATTCAAATACATCTGGGAATGTACGAGACATGTACAAAATCATCTTTATGCTGAGAGAACATTGACTTTCCTGAGAGATGTTTTAACGATTCAGTCACATACCATCCACCGGATACAAAAATATAAATAAAATTGTGTACCCGTGTGTGACTTTGAAAGCATATTATTAGGTGAGTGAGTGGATGAGTAGGATTTAATATCGCTTTCAACATTTTTTCAATCATATCACAAAGGTGCATACGTGTGACTGAGCGTGGTCTCAACGATGGTGTGCATTAGTATGGTCGATGGTGTTGATGAACACGGCCAGAAAAAAGGTGACGGCCCACCACCCTTTCATGGTGATCAGACCTGGCCATCACCTATAAAAGGTGATGAGTTATAGCCATCACCTTTAAATGGTGACGACCATCACCTTTATATGGTGACGGCCATCACCTTTTAGGGTGATGATTTTGCCTCATCACCCTTAAAAGATGTTCGCAAAATGTCGCTCAGTCGCTTCTGTGTGCTAGCATATGTCGCTCTCTTCTATGACTATGTTACTCACTGGCGAAAGCAAATGTCGCTCTCCTCCATTGCCCCGTCGCTCCTTACCCTTTTCGCGCTATTCTCCTGAGAACGTGAACTTAATTGCTGAACAACAAATATATCTAAAACTGTTGTTTACCGCGATGCTAGTTTCTGAACACCGTTCAACACCGGACATACGGCGCCAAATTGATATTATAGGGAATGTATATGGGCAAATACAAATGGAGTACCGAAATACTCATTTTTGTTCATTCGTATATGTCTGGTGACTTTTCGCAATCAATGATTTTCTTCGATACACATACTATATCATTACACTAGTATTAATAGAGCCAGATAATTTAGCCACATTTAGCCTTCACTGAATCTCAGTTGTAAGGGAAGTGTATGTGAAGATAGCATGGCTCAGAATGTGTACAGACAAGAAAACACCTATAAGACATTCTTGGGCATCCCGTGGTATTGATAACGTATCACTGGGTCATCATTACCGTGTCACCGGGCAATCAATTATCGTAACACTCCGACTCTAATGACACGGAAATACGGCAGCAGAACAAAGTAATAAATCTGTTTTCCAAAATAAATTTGTCAGTGACACGTAAGCTGTCGATTATCGGAGAAAGCAAGTGATATTTTGTCATATTTTATGACTCCGAACTTGTGTGTATTGTCGTAAAGGTGAATGACTCGAGCACAGGTCCTCCATTTATATCGTGTAATTGGACATAAAATCGGCGCGAGTTTGTTATAAACCGGAAATCGACATGATTCTCAATAAAATTATATGTTACTTGCCTTTTGAACGGAAGATGTAATTTTCTTTATTATATCTTGTGGGAAGTATTGATTCCAAATATTTGTCGGAAGTATTCCATATTCTCTAGATAAATATTTTGCGCATTGTCAAATTGATTTCAATTAGCCGACCAAAGTCACTCTCGGAACCAGCAATTCACTGCGTATAAAAAGTAATAATACCTCATTATGGCTGGACTTCGTCGACCATAATTCTTAGAAAAAGTCTTAAAATTGACAAACTTTCAATCATCACTGGTAACATTGCTAGCCCTCTAATACCAGTTTGTTTGAGATTGTAGTTTACGGACCGCTTTCTATGCGGAGTTCGGTGCCCATCAAACACAATTTTTTAATATACATGTTTCCAAGTGATGTTATATAAACAACAAAAACAATAGCAAATTGTAAAATAAAAACTCTATTGATAGTATGAATAATAATAGAAATAATCGACAGTCGAAACTATGTTATTTGTTGATCATGCGATTAAGCAGGACAATGGGTCCGACGGTCGTCAGAATCAAGGTATCTCCGCTAACACCAATGCCAATCATTTATGCTGAGAAAGTTCGCGTCAGGCTTCTGGTTCATTTGATGTTGACCATAGTTTTATGTAGGGCAGTGGAATAGATGACCAGTCTGTTTGCTGATCATGTAGGCCCACCCCGACATTCAGGAGACGGTCATCGTTCAGCGCTCAACAATTCACCGTCCAAACCTATTTCTTATTAGCTCCTGATGAGTGAGTGAATATGATTTAACGTCGCTTTCAACATTGTTTCGGTCATATCGCGACGAACCAACTAAGCACCACCCAGCCAAGTTGCGTTCCTGCTACTTCAAAGAAGAAATCTTCGAAGCAGCATGGAACCAGACACCGTCCATCCACCCCATAAAACAGCACGGACATCACACAGGACACAGCACGGACATCACACAGGACACAGCACGGACATCACACAGGACACAGCACGGACATCACACAGGACACAGCACGGACATCACACAGGACACAGCACGGACATCACACAGGACACAGCACGGACATCACACAGGACACAGCACGGACATCACACAGGACACAGCACGGACATCACACAGGACACAGCACGGACATCACACAGGACACAGCACGGACATCACACAGGACACAGCGGGAACGTTCACGCGGTGCAATGAAGACAAGTGATATTACAGTGCTAGATATCACATTATCAATTACAGACAGGGGCAACCACATGTTACTGTCGAATCCCATTATTTGTGTTAAATTAAATAAGCAAGAGCTTTCAAATATATCTGGGCCATCCACCTTGTTATTCGCCAAAAAAGGGATAGTACATATGCCGCAATTCATCGGTATGATTAAGGTGTCCTTGGGATGTCAATGATATTATCCACCATAGTATCGAGTCCCATGATCAAAATCTAAGTAAAAATCAATGTCCACCCAGCCAGAAATGACGATGAGTATCAAAAAAGGGCTATGACAGGATCACCAATCGAAGGTGATACGTTAAGCTAGGATGATGAGAATAATGACAATTCATCCTACATCTTAGGTTATAGAGCCGTCATCATATTTCACCATCACCATTAACTGGTGATGACCACGTCATCGAACTTATTTTGTGAAAGATACCGTACACTCATTGTTTATCATCCTTTTCTGAGCTGACCTCATCACCCTTCGTCATCACCTTTGAATGGTGATGAACAGGCATTGTGCCATTAAATGATGATGGCTCATCACCTTTTTATGGTTGTGCAAATGGAATTTATGCGTCAGTGTTCGACAGGCACGTGATTGAATTGCAGACTCCAGACCTTTTATTACGAATGTAGTGGAATAGAACCTCCGCGCATGAAGAAACAAAACAGGATCAAAGTGAGTTAACTGAAGGAAAATGATTGACGCAGAGAAACTGAGAAACATTATACACACCACAAGGCCAAACAATTCCAGCCCAGAGAATATTGTTTTCTACATGAGTCAATGTCATCCTATTTGTTTAATTGCCGAAATATTTCCGAATTCTGCTTTAATGAACCATTCGCTTCTTGCAGAAACGGGATATGCTGAAGGGATGTTAACGGGATATGCTGAAGGGATGTTTCTAACATCTGTGTGATCAAAGGATACGAGCAATCTCTATCTTATACTGTTGACAAAATGTTAACTAACTTCATTATCCCCATCACTGAAATGGAAAAGATAATTATCCCAATCAGAAAAAGACTGCTTTACGCAAAGATGTTTTCAAAGTGCGAGTGTATGTGACGCATATCTTTAGATCAGCGTGACTCGCTACCTCCCTTCGCCTCTAAGGGAGATTAGAGAGCCAAGCCAATTGGTCGCAGACGATCCATATGCAGATAAGATCCATTCGTATATGCAAATAAGCACAATCTGCGACAACGTCGACTAATCTGGTTTGCAGTAATCGGCTCAGCGATGTTTGGTGATTTATCAATCGTAAGAAATTAATATTCTCCCCAGTCATTTATTTCGCTATATCCAAATGGGGGAGCAGAAAGGATCTATTTTCAATTGTATTGGGAGGGTTATAAACGCATGACCGGAAGTCCACATTGCCGTGTCACCGTCGTATATCAATATTGATAATTATTTACTTAATTTGTAGGCCCTGAGCATTCCAGCTCTATTTAATCACATGCAAGAGTTAATCTAAATACCTCCGATACATCTTTACAGATTCGAGGGAATTCGTTACACCAACTGTTGCGTATAAGATTTTATCAAAATAGTCTATCTAAGAGTGATATATTCTGAAAATAGGAATATGAAAAATATCAGTTGAGAGAAAAAGTAGTAATTGAAATTGTCTGAAAATCATAATAAAGGACTAATAAACTATTGAAATGTGAAACTAAATGTCAAAGCTACAACCGGTAAATTCTCTTGGTCGACTGTTGTAAGCAATCATCAATGTAATGGTGACTAGATAGGGTGTAATATTGTCATCATCGTTTATCACATATATAGATCCGAACACACGCCTACTGACACCTCCGACTCATCCACAGTGTCAACCACACCCCAATAATTTATCTGTTATATCATTACCCCTGTCGGACGTGAAGGTACTAACACTGCTAACTAGCCTCATTTGTATTCCCTTCATTAATAGACAGATCCCCATATTCTGACATTGGTTATACAATACCTTGCTCCTCCTGTAACATTATACTCCCATGAGCTGCCCATGGACGCTTATAGCCAGAACTACGTACATCTCCATTCAGTTATTGTACCGGTACAGTGTTTACTAATTCTCTCCATATCGGACTCCGTAACCGCTGTAGTCATGCAGAGTGACAATTAACAAGACGGTACATGAGGGTTATGATAGGTTACCAAACTGACTGGTCTCAAAATAGATGTAAAAGCAAATATAAACGTACTTTCAGGAAAAATATGTCCGTATTTAAAAAGCAACTAAAGTACCTTTTCGTGGCTGGACTGCTCCAATGTAATAAAGCTGTTATATTATGGTTCCATATGTCTAGAAAACAGTTTGCTTTATTGAATACCATCAACTAGTCAAATCACTCTCTGCTCTCTCTTCTCTTTATTTTTCTCTCGCAGGCTAAAAGACATTACATGAACTTCCTATATCATCGTATTTAAACTCGTCGATGCTTTTACCACGATATTGCCGTCAACACATCTCACAGATTCCCGCATGCAATTTGTCATTTTGGACATTGTGAAAGAATAGCTGGGGTTTGAGAATTTCTTTAGACGCATTTCATCAATTCTCGACCATATCTTCTGAATGATGTGGTTGGTAGACCTACGTTTAGTGTTAGTTGAACAATGGTGTTACCTCCATTTCGTGTTGGTTTAGATGACGTGGTTCACGTGAGATTCAGTTGGAGGAATTACCTTTTCAACATGTTTCTTCAGAATGACCACCTGTCACAGTTCTACTCGAGTACATAAACTCAAGAATAACAGTGGTTTGCTCAAGTACCATCTTTCCCTTCTAGATTGTTTGATTTTCCAATTTTCCACTTGCATTGATACAAAATAATAGTTGTTGTTTTTCCCCCCGAGGCTCAACGTGTCTTTACGTCTTGTCTGCGATTAGGACATCTCTCCAGAAATATAATCACCATTATTTCTCCAACTTTCTCAGGCGATAATAAGGTTGAAGTGACACGCCTCTCTCCTTCTCTTATCTGTTTTTGCAACAAGGGGGTTAATTTGTCCCTCTCACACGCTTCTGGTCAGAAATACACTTGAGGGTTGGAAACATTTAAACTATGGCTGTCGGTCAGATGACCTTTGTCTGTAAGACGATGGGCTGTAAATGGTTTTCATGACCTTATCCCGGGGCGATGTAAACACGGTGGGATGCTGGAATAATTGGCGTGTAAACACATGTCACTGGACACAAATATAAGGGTTTATAATCATGTTAAATCTCGAGATAGTCCTCTCTGTGATTTAACCAAAAAGATTTTGTCACAGCATTGGCCTGAAGGTGATTTGAGAAATATACTACCTCTCAGAGACATACCTGGTCTTTAGTATACGGGAATGTTCTATCCTATGCCATAGCTAGGGCATAGGTACTTCGTGATTGTCGATTAGTTAAAATCACAGAAAACGTGTCCTTGTTTAAGGACACAAATTAATTTTTCACCAGCACATATATTTTCAACAGCCTGGTGACGGCACAATGTGTCAAAGAGGTATACCATTTGCGTACACTTCGCCATCCATAAGATGGCTTGCGAATCGTGTGTCGCCGTTTTTGCGGAGCGATATCCGATACTTTCCCGTATACTGTTCGGTCTTCATCCGGCGGAGAACGGACTCGAGAAATCTTATAAATTACAGGCTTTTCATACTTCTTCTGAAACATATTTTGTCTGAGCTTACCAAAGATACAGATATGAATAACTCCCGTATCATCCAAGAGGTGTTTTAGATCTGTAATTTTGAACAAGTAGGACAGCACATGACTCGAAAATGGCGGGTTACGTTGGGGTTACGTCGGTAGAGTTTAGCTGATTGGCTGAAGACATCACGTGGTGTTGATTTTGGGAAATTCCCTCATATAGCTGCCGAAAGTAGGCTGAAAATGGATACACACGATCCCAGGGTCAATTTTACCGCGTACAGATGACCCAGATGGTAACAGGTTGAGAGGTATACATGCTTATTTAGAAAGAAGTGTTGTTTCAGAACTTGTTTCTTCGTGTTGTTTCAGAACTTGTTTCCTCGTGTTGATTCAGAATTTTGTTCTTCGTGTTGATTCAGAATTTTGCTCTTCGTGTTGATTCAGAATTTTGTTCTCCGTGTTGTTTCAGACTTTTTTCTACGTGTCGATTCCGAATTTTGTTCTTCGTGTTGATTCAAAACTTGGTTTTTCGTGTTGATTCAGAATTGTGTTCTTTGTGTTGATCCAGAACTTGGTTCTTCGCATTGATTCAGAATTGTGTTCTTCGTGCTGATTCAGAACTTTGTTATTCGTGTTGATTCAGAATTTTGTTCTTCGTGTTGTTCGTCGTGTTGATTCAGAATTTTGTTCTTCGCGTTCATTCAGAATTGTGTTCTTCGTGTTGCTTCAGAATTTTGTTCTTCGTGTTGATTCGGAACTTGGCTCTTCGTGTTGATTCAGAATTTTGTTCTTGGTGTTCACTCAGAATTGTGTTCTTCGTATTGCTTCAGAATTTTGTTCTTCGTGTTCATTCAGAATTGTGTTCTTCGTGTTGCTTCAGAATTTTGTTCTTCGTGTTCATTCAGAATTTCGTTCTTCTTGTTGACTCAGAATTTTGTCTTCATGATGATTCAGAATGTTGTTCTTCGTGTTCATTCAGAATTTTTGTTCTTCGTTTAGTTTCAGAACACAGCCTAAGTACCAACCCATCGTATGAACTGCGCGCTCTATGAAGATGCACAAACAGATTTGAAAGTGTCAAAAACATCAAACAGGGATGACAACCTTTCATTTCACTCACTTAATACCTGTATACCATGGATAAGATATACGGTAATATACTGGTACACACTGGCATTGAATACAATGATCATATTAGATGTTATGTAAAAAAAAATCAACTACTAAATTAACTATAGATGAGCTAAACATGTTGACCACGCATTTTTTTTTTTCGTTTCTTACCGCAGATACGTCGTCATTCGATTTCTGAATCTCCCACTCTCTTGTTACATGATATCTGACGTGGTAAATTCATCAACAAGATAAGGTATGGTGTTCTATTTGTGCCAATTTGATCTCGCGCGTCGACTTCCAAAAGTCGACGCACGACGCGCGACGCGAATAGTCGACGTCGTGTTTTGAAACTTTTGAAACACGACGTCGAGTTTTGGCCTATCCCTTTAACATTGTAAAAGTCGACGCGCGACGCGCGACGGAAAGGGCGACGTCGCGTTTCAAAACACGACGTCGACTTTTCGCGTCGCGCGTCGTGCGTCGACTTTTGCAAGTCGACGCGCGAGATCAAATTGGCACAAATAGAACACCATAATAAGGCGATTTCAGCTCCGAGTGAACACATTTGTGCAGAAAGTTGGGGTCGGCAGCCTTTCTGCATTCTGAAGGAGATAATTTAAACATCTCGCATATGTTTAAGTACTGGCCAGATGAATAATCCGTTTTAGATTTAAAATATATGAATTTGACAAACTTTTTTGGCACATTTTCTATTTTGTCAACCAGATACTTTTGCTGGGTGACCATATTGCAGAAGCATATTCAAGATTGGAGCGTACCAATGACATGTACATTGACTTTAGGGCCTCAACACATGTACGCTTTAGGTGACCCAGTATACTGAGAGATTTGCTAACAATCAGGCTGACGTGGTGTTTAAAGTTCAAGTCAGATGTTAATGGGCTTGGACCACTAAAAAAAATTACATTGGCGGCAATGTTAAAAAGTGTTAACGTAATTGCATCTCCTCGACTCATTAATTAAGTCTAGACTTCCATACTTCGACAAGAAGTACTTTAATTCAAGTGCTACAACCGGACAGACTTCTTGACGGGGGTCGCTCATCGAAATGTTTAGTTATGCGCGCTCGTACAAATGACGTCATAATTTTGGCTTTTTTCTCTGCTTTCAGAAAGCGGTGCACAGACACCCAAATAGTCCCTCTTCGCAACATCTCATTAGGCCTTGAGTTAAAATCAAACTCACAGCGAAACCAAACACATATCATACTCCAATCACCTACCACTAGCCTTCAATTATTCGTCGCAACAGAGACTGCAAAAAATATTGAACAAAAATCACTTCTCTGACAGAGGTTGCCGGGACTATCTTTTTTAGTGGTCTGAGCCCTAATGTGACGCCTAGGTCCTTCACAGATAATACACATAGTACAGTACAGTAAGTACAGTGCGCCCTGCAAAGAAGCTATCATCTGGCAGCATGTGTATGTAATAAAAAAATTTAAAAGGTGGAAAAGGAAACAGTTTACACCAAAATAAAAGAGGATTTACTATCGATTTTTATTGTCTTTTTTGTGTTTCACTTGGTTTTAAATGACTTTGCTTGCATTTTTATGGGATTTAGTCAGTTTAACATGTATATGTACATAAGATGATTTATGCTTCGTCTTTTGTCTTTTTGTGGTTTTCAGTTGGTTTAAATGGATTTAGTCGGTTTAATTTAGCCGAGAAGAATAAATCTGAAGGCCGACCAGAAGATAGCCATGTAAGTAGTAACCAAAGGCTATTTCGAGTCACATTGGTATCAGTGCGCATGCGCGAGAAAGTGGTGTGCGCAGAAATGAGGAGGTCATGAGGAGGTGTGCGCAGGAGTGTTCTGCGCAAGTGTATGACGTCACTTCCGGTCTGGATGAATAGGGTGTGACCTTGGGGGCATGAATTCCTCCGCGGTAATGCGGTCTGGCGGTGATGCGGTCTGCCTCCGCGGACCGAAAGTAGTCCCAAAACCGTGGGTTTTCGTGAGAATGTTCGGTAATCTGTAGGGACCGCTAATGGACCGATTGGGTCGAGTGAGGTATCAATGTAAAGCATACGTGAGGGGGCTGGGTGTGACGTGGAACTGACGTCATTCTGCGCATGCGCAGTAGAGAAAGTGTATGGAAATAGACGTTCTGGGGCCTAGGTGGGCCACTAATAGGCCGATGGAGTCGTATGAGGTATCAATGTGAAGCATTCGTGAGGGAGCATCCACCTGGACTAGTGTGTCGTTCGTTGTCAACATTCTGCGCATGGGCAGACAGGGACATGTGGGAAAAGGGCATGGACATAGACGTTTCGGGGCCCAGGTGAGTCACTAATGGTCCGATGGAGTCGAGTGACGTATCAATGTGAAGCATTCGTGAAGGAGCATCCGCCTGGACTAGTGTGTCGTTCGTATTCGACGTTCTGCGCATGCGCAGACAGGGAATTGTGGGAAAAGCGTATGGAAATAGACGTGTTGGGGTCGAGGTGGGCCACTAGTGGGCCGATTGCATCGAGTGAGGTATCCATGTGAAGCCTATGTGAGGGGGCATCCGCCTGGACTACTGTGTCGTTCGTGCTTAACATTCTGCTGCGCAGGTCACGTGGCTTGGTGGGTGGTGTGTGACGTCACTTCCGGTTTTCAGAATGACCTCCGAACACAGAAGAGTTCTATTTTTTTCCTTAGACGTATGGAATGCACGTACTAGAACATCCGGGACCTCTTCAACATCCGGGAGCTTTTCAACATCCGGGACCTCTTCCACATCCGGGTTTTCCCCGGTCCGCCCCGGCTGCAGCGCGAGCACGCAGCGCGCGGAATTTCTCCGGCCGCGCGCGGCATCACCGGAAGTGCGCGGGTTATCCGGCCGCACGCCTGCGCGGCATCATCGGAAGGGCGCGGGTGAATGTCGGGTCAAAAGGTTAAAGGTCACATCCAGGTCAAAAGGTCAAAGGTCTCCCTTTCGGCAATGTTCGGCAACAATATTGCGGCATCGATATACAGAGCTTGAACACAAAAAGGGGATTGTAAATTAACCTGGGAAGGATGGGCAATTCCATTTGGACCAATCAGCGGTCGAGAAAAAGAGCCAATGAGCGATCGATAAAGGAACCAATGGACGGGTACTAGAATTTCGCTCACGTCTGTGCCTACATCCGGGTACTAGAATGCTTTCGCCTACATCCGCGCCTACATCCGGGTTCTTGTACATCCGGGTAATGTTTTCTGGACATTGATGGGTTACATTTGGCCCCATCCTAGGCTGCCATCCTAGGCCACTGATTGGCTAATACGGTGTTCAAAGTCAGTTTCACCGAATCCCCACATGTCTGTTATAGCCTTCATGCATTATGCTCATATAGAAAACACACAAGACAGGGTTTTTTTGGTGAGATCTCATTTAGTTTTTTATTCACTAACAACAACAACGTGAGAACAACCACGTGAAAACTGAAGCCCAGAACAGGGGGCTTGTACATCGATAGAACTTAAGCCCAGAACAGGGGGCTTTTCGTGAAAGAACTTAAGCCCAGAACAGGGGGCTTGCACATTGAAAGAACTTAAGCCCAGAACATTGAAATGATGAGCGGCCCAGTCATATACGAGTACATCGCGGTCCTCGGCCTTGGGGTACTCGTCAAACATCTGTACCATGGTAGATAAGATTCTTCCCCGGCATCGATGGTACAGGTAAAACAAGCAATATTGTCCGCACACGCTACTGGTCGGGCTGGTTTTGTTTCCAAGGCTTTGAGGTGTCCCAATTGAACGGCTGGATTCGGTTTCACTTTTCGGACATACAGGACTGCGTCTTGGATGACAATCTTATAGACAGCTGCATGCCCCTCTACGTTAGTGGCCATCAAGGCGAAGGTCGGAGGCGCCCGTATCAGTCGGATTTTGATGGGGATCTTGTTCAAGAGGTACCGGTCTTGCATGAAAATGTCTGCGTGCAGTCGACCTATGAGATCCACCGAGACGCCGTTCGCGGTGAAAGCCTTCCGTTTGTTATATCCCGCATTGTCGTTCTCTGCGCCCATGTGCTCGGCTGTGTCCTGGTAGAATAAAGCGGCTGTCAGCTGAGATTATTTAGCCTCTCGTCCATGCGACAACAGCGTCTCGATGTAGGCTCGATAGGGGTACGTGTTGGTCGAGTCACTGGTGAGTTTGTCGCTGAGAAATATATCCACCTGTTGAAACATAGAGTGCAGCCAGAGATTCATCGGGCCCACCGTTGCTTGGTCGACGATTCTGGAGCCATCCCCATTGACGACCTTGGCTTTCACATAGGCCGTATCCGCATTACTGATGGTGAACTCGATGGGCCCTGTTTCGTTGATACTGGAGAGCGAGAGATGCTCCACCCATAATCCTTGTTCGGCACTGGTCTGTGTGGGCGGGACGGTCCACAAATCAAATTCACTGTTGGTGGAGGGGCAGGACTCTGCGTGGATCAAGGACATGTTTAAGAAAAGATATCCTAGGTCTTCGATGTGCGCCGTCGCTGGGTCGGTCGTCGACTGGTGCGTGGTCTCCGTGGTGCAGGTCTTTTATTCCCTACGGTATGTTGTGCTTTGGCGACCAAGACACCTCCTGCTTCTTTGGCCCGACGTTTCAAGGCTTCTTTAGGTGCCGTACCCCCCAAGACATCACCGGCGACTTGCAGTCCACTGCGTACCGCTTGTTTGCCGATTGCTTTCACCCACGCGTCACCAACGGCAGGAACGTTTTGACGATGCTCCCGAGTATGTTCCCCAGCCCATGTCCTCGCTGCATGCGTGCACCACTAAAGACCGGAAGGCCACCTCTGGCCTGTTAGGCGTAATAGTCCATATAGCTGCGTGCATCGCACTCGTAAGGCACCTTCATTATACAAAGTGGGGAGCACGTGCTTGTCGAAAATGAAGTGTCAGCACCACTTTTCCTCGTTCGAATGCCACCGGTCGTCCCGTGTCATCTCTTATATCCACCGTGATAGTGTTGATGTCGGTTTGTCGTACGGGTAGGTAGAGCATGTGGGTGAAACTGTGGGTGACTTGATCTCCATACGTCTTCTTAATGGGGACCACCCGTAACAGAGGTGTGTTGATATCGCCCACGATGTGGTTGTCGACCACGTCCGAGTAGACGTAGAGTCCGTACATACCCGACTTCATATCCATCGGGATCTGGCCTTGGTGGGCGGTGAGACCAGCGAACGTCTGTAGATCGAAACCCAGCATTTGCTGTAGGATAGGACTCAGTACGACACTCACGTTGGCGGTGAGGATGATCTGTGCCTTGTCGTTGTGTGCGTTGTAATCGAAGTCCACGTGATTCTTGAAGGGAAAGGTTTTGATGGGTTTTGAAACATTCGTGACCTCCCGTAGAGCCTTATAATGCAACAGCCCCTGCATGAACTCCTTGGGGGTATCGTATTGGCCTTCGGGGAGGGTGAGTCGGGTGTTTTTGCCTTCGTAGGTCACCTCGTACCACACTTCATTGGCTCGCACGTTGTACCACGAGTAAGGGTATTGGATATCCACGAGGCCACATTCCCATCGTCCAGGTAAATGCAACGGTTGCGGTAACTGGGTGACGTACTTGGCCAAGGTGTTGTCAGGAAACACATCCAGCGAACTGTTACTGGGTAGGGTGAGGTAAAACGTGGCGAGTGAGCTGTCCTGCTGCTGCTGTTGGTTTTAATAGGTGTTCCAGGCCTTGGGCGGTTATGTCCGGCGTCGTGTTCGTCGCGGTGATTTGCTACGTGTCACTGCTCTGGAGATGTGGGGTGTCTTGATCAAGGGTGGTTTTTTAAAGGCATGAAAAGAAGGTGCCCGATGTGGTGGTGCTTTAGGGAGTGACTCCGGTTCCCACTCGGCTTCCCAAGAAGGTAGTGAGCCACTCGGCGATTGCTGGGTCCGCTGCATCCAGGCCCAGCGCTGGGGGTTCCCCACCAATTCCTATGGCACATGCATGTCTTTCAAGCCTTGAACGAAGACCTCCCATCCTCGAGGATCCGTGTGCGACCTGCGTTGACGCATCAGGTCATTCACTAACTCCGTCATGTGGGTCCCGGGGACCACTTAATTCTGTACCAGTAGTTCGCCTTTATCATTCCAATTACAAGCGTCTAGTCCGTCATTCATAATTCAGCCGTCGTCCATTAGAGAATATCCGCGTCCATAATCCAAAGACCTATTCCATATTCCATATAACAGCATTAGCACCAAATTCAAAAAGACAATCATAGCATACATAAACATAGGCTTGTTTCCTGCAAGAGAAAAGCGGTCAACAGTTTTCAATGATGCCGGCAAGACATCATGATGTTCCAAAAATATCAAATCCGTATCGCTGATCAGTATTCTTAATCCATAATATTCGTTGTGAAGTTGTCATCTCAGTCACGCTTTGATTGTGACTGTTCATATGAGTACCATGAGGATCTTAAAGTACATGGGTTCATACGGCCCATAGCCCCGGGTTAAGCGGAATTAGACACAAGTCAAGTCATGTTAGGATTCTGTTTCATCCGTTGTAATACCAGGCCAGCTTGTTTCTTGAACGATGCAGGTACACTCTTCAGCACTTCGTCTTCCACCCATTGAAGGGCTGTGAATGGCGGCTGTTGGGGCGGTGCTGAGGTCGGCGGTGTGTCGCGTGGTGGTGGTGATGGTGGTGGCGCTGGGGTAGAGAGGGATTTGTATTGGTCCATGAACGTCATGTACCGTTGAAGCGTCTCATTGTATCGTTGTACTTTCTCACTGTCGCTTAACCCCGGTCTTTGTAAGATCTGTTGCATCTCTTCATCGAAGGTGTTTATGGTCTTCACCGTAGGAGGCGATTGGAGGTTTTGAAGGAACCGTGGTTCCACGAGGACCATGTTTTTCGTGTGGTTCATTGTCGGCCGAAGAGTCCACCCAATACTGGGCCCAACACGGAAGCGGCCAACGGTGCTAAGATGGCCCCGAGAAAGCCGCCTTTCTGTAACACCTTTTTCTTTTGTGTTTTAGAGACTCGCTTCTGGACTAGGGTTCGGAGACCTGTCTCATGCTTGGTCAACTTGGTCTTCTGAGCCGGAGTCAGTGGAACGTTGCCTTTTAACAGGTTGAACCCGATCTCGCACAGACAGCGTACAAGGTCAGGGTCCGCACCGCGTACAATGGTTTGGACCAACTCGGGTGGGGCCGTCTTCAATACACGGAACGTCGGGGCGTGCTTCCGTACTCGCGCAGACATCATGTACAACTAATGCCAGAACCCACAACTCTGCTCTTTTTATCTACCTCAGAGAACAGAGACAAAGTCAACCATGCTGTGGTATTAATTTTTTTATTATCCCCATCATCAAACACACACACTCCAGCTGGGGGAGCCACTGTGGGTGTGTTTACATTATTTTTGCATGTACACGTGGTGGGTCTCTCCGGGAAAGATGCCGGTCCGTAGTCGAAGGTGATCGGGGTGGCTTGCTTGAGGTCGAAGAGCATATACCCGTGCTGAGGGGTTGTCGCATCTTTAAAGGCTTCCAACGCAAACGGTATGCGGCCGGGATACATCTGTCTCGCCAGGTGCAGCAGTTGAGTGGTATCTCCCGGGTTTTTGTAGACCACCAGGTACTGGGCATTTAAGCTGATGTTCCGATGTTCTTTGTTTTTACTGAACAGATTCTGCACAATGTAGATGATGCTGAGCCGTCGATGATGGCTGCCTTTGGTAAAGAGTTGGGTGACGCGCGCATCCGTCTCTGCCATGAGATCATCCAGAACCACCAAGATGTCGGGTTCCAAATCGGCCAGGTTAGGTAGGCCTTCCACGAACGTGATGTGGGGCATTGCTGCATACGCTGCCTGCCATTCTCCATAACACCACACGACTCGGGCAATGGGTGGGGTGATCATGCTGTCGGCGTGTTGAAGGAGCTTCCTGACGAAGTGCGTTTTGGCGGAGCCCGTCGGTCCAGCGATGTCTCAAGCGAAGGGATGCTGCCACCGAGGGTCCATGGTTCGAGGTGTATGCGCTGTCGTGGTAACCCGCTCTTGTAAATTTGGTACGAGTGAACTGGAATGGTGGTGGGTACAACGTCGGTCGTCGTTGTCTGTTCACTGTGAGGAATGAAATCCGGTGGGTTTTTAGACGTGGTGGGTGTACTTGGTGTAGGTGTGGACTGTATACTTGGTGTGGAGCTCGATGTGGCTTGTACACGTGGTGTGGTGGTGGTGATGACTGGGCTCGATACAGGGTTGACTGGTGCTATCTGTAGACTGGTTTGACTGGTGGCTGGAGTTCTCAGTTGGTTAAGTAGCGTGTTGACATAGGCTACGTCGTAAAACACACCTCCGTACAACACACTCAGCAGGGTTAGCAATATCACCAGAAAGCCCACTTGCGCTTTGCGCGTTTTGGGAGACGCTGTGTTCAGAGGCAGCTGCTGTTTGTCCATAGCACCGTGGTCGAACGTGGAATGAAAGATGACGGCAGTGGTGTCTGGCTTTATGGTCGTTTCACCTGATTGGCCGCGACCCAGGAATTGAAGGAACTGGGCCAGCCTTGCTATTTGACGAAATGAAATAGTTTGTCACGTCGGCGTTCCGTTTTCAAAATCTGCTCCACCGTGTAGTAGTCTTGCTTTGTTTTTACGACAGGTTGTAATTCCATCTCGTAAAACGTCCCTAGCAACGGTTCCCCTTGAAGATCTTCCAGTTCATAGACTCGCTGCTGTCGGGGTAGGCGCCGTTTAATCAGGACGTGCTCATCGCTCCAGTAACTTTTCTCGAACTTGCCCTTGACTTTACGGATCCGTACAGGGTCCCCGACCTTGAACACCTCCTTCGGCGTTCGCTGCGATCGCTTGGGCTTCATTGCGTTGGGTGACGGTAATGGGGGCTCTCTGTATACTCCGGTGATAGGCTCGATTAAAACCACTCACAAGTTTCGCGAGAACATCGATGTACCGTCTTGTATTCTTATAGGTGAAATATTTATACATGCGATCCTTGAATTACAAGCGTCTAGTCCGTCATTCATAATCCAGCCGTCGTCCATTAGAGAATATCCGCGTCCATAATCCAAAGACCTATTTCACATTCCATATAACAGTATTAGCACCAAATTCAAAAAGACAATCATAGTATACATAAACATAGGCTTGTTTCCTGCAAGCGAGAAGCGGTCAACAGTTTTCAATGATGCCGGCAAGACATCATGATGTTCCAAAAATATCAAATCCGTATCGCTGATCAGTATTCTTAATCCATAATATTCGTTGTAAAGTCGTCATCTAAAGAATGATGTATCTCAGTCACGCTTTGATTGTGACTGTTCATATGAGTACCATGAGGATCTTGAAGTACATGGGTTCATACGGCCCCTAGCCCCGGGTTAAGCGGAATTAGACACAAGTTACGAAACGTAGCGCCATAGATCTTGCACGCTACGTTCGTATTTTGCTATCAGCATGCGATATGTATCGCCAAATTTGAGAAACTTTGAGTGGAGGCGCTTGGTGGAATAGCCTGTTTTATAAGTTTCTGCAACAATGTTTTGTGACGTTGATTAAAATCATCACATTTAACACAGGATCTAGCAAATGCTACTAAGCGAGATATGTATACGCCATATGCAGGTCCCACTGGAATATTACTATCCAGAAAGGGATAGTTTACGATGTCGAAATTGTAATCATCTCTTTGTCATAAAGTCGACGAGAGAGAATGCCCGCTTCATTTTTATAGAGATAGAGATCTAAATAAGATGTGCCTGTAGGGCTATCTGTAGTTTCCTTCAAATCCAGTGATGGTGGATATATATCCTTCACTGCGTCATTTATATAGCGATTATCCACAGCGAGAAGATCGTCTATAGCGTTTGGTGAATGAGAAGGAACGGGCTTTGAATGGATCGATTTTTGAAAGCGCCTGCATATAGTCATATTCATAAGAGAACAGGTACAGGTCAGCCAACAGCGGTGCACAATTAGTACCCATTGGAATACCTATATGCTGCTGATATATTGTGTTGCCAAATTTCACATAGATATTTTTAATGAGAAATTCAAGCAACTCGATAAACAAAGAAACATCCCATGAATGATATCTCCTGTATGTAGTCGAGCTAAAGAATGCTTTATGGCTTCCGACATTAATATATCTACGATCAGTTTTCTTGAACACCGATACTATTAATGAACTTATACGGTCAATAAGGTCCTGATGAGGGATTGTAGTATAGAGAGTCGAGAAATCCCATGTGGATACATGTCTGTACGGTATGTGACCGTTAGCATCAAGTTCTTCCGTAAGACATTTTGAATTTTTCAATATCCACATACATTCAACGCCAGACTTCTTAGAAATAGTGGCGCAATACCTTTCCTAAAATGCTTTTACCTCCTGAAGGGCCCTTGTTGAACGTTTCCACAACAGAAGCCTTGGTCTCGTTGTACGTATGGAAGAAACACACCTTCTGAGCTTTCAGAAACTGTTGGAACGGACGGTTGAGGAATTCCGTGCCTTCGTCGGTTTGCATATACATGGGTTTGCGCCCGGTCTTGAAGATGTCCTTGAACGCCGCTATGAGATTCGCCCCCGTTTTCGTCCGGATGGGTACCACCCACGCATACTTCGACAGGATATCGATGCACGTCAAGATATACCGATTCCCATCGTTGTGTTTGGCAAAGGCGCTCATATCGACCAAATCCGTTTGCCATTGGGCATGTAGTCCTCCCACGATAACCCGGTTCCGTTGAAAATGGCGACGGGCAGCTCGATGTAAGGTATATGTGTTTGGTTTTCTTAACCAATCTCGGACTTGGGCACGTTGTATCTCCTGGGGTTTGGCCGCTCGATAGAGAGCCGTCAATGCACTATAGGCCGCCGGACTGTCGGGACTGTAGTATAAGTTATCCAACACCTTCTCCCAGCTCTTCATGGTGACAAATGATGATGGACCCTGGCTCTATCGTTTATTTATAACGGGTATATCTTGGGCCGGAGTTTGTTCTTTGGTTTCTGCCAGCACAGTGTCCATGGTAAATGACCAGTCCAGCTCGTTTGATGACCGCTTGATAAGCATTTGATCCACATCTGCCACGGCATCTTCCAATGCAGACCATAGATCAGGGTGAAGGGTAAAATGCACTGTACCCCCATCTAGCCGAGCCAATTGAGCAAAGAAAGGGCCGCGTCGGATGTACACATCGTGGCACAAGTGGATGAGGTCGCTGTCTAGTTCACCAGACAACACCCGAATTTGGTCCAGCCCTCCAGGGACAGACGAATGTGGACCGGGCACGGTTGTGTAGGGTCTGCATCACAGATGTCTCCCACCTCCTCCATGATATCGACCTTATCCGCATAAACGTGCAGGAAAACCTCGGGGGTCAAGCTGAGATAAGCCAGTATTATATGCTCCGTCATGGTCAGTACGTGAATGGTACCAGATTTGACTGTCTCTCGTATTTATAGGGAGAACCCTGTGAGATCAGAGGATCGGGTGGTCATGTCACTGGGCTGACTGAGTCTAGCCGGGTAATCAATGGCATCGTCGTCTGCCTCCGCTTCATTGCTAGAATTTGTTCATTGGGTTCTGCCGCCGCTTCCCTCACGGCACGAGCCCACTCCACCTCGTCTGATGACCGCTCGTCCGGTGTAAACAGCTGGTCCTCGCGCAGGGTCTTGGTAACGGCCCAGGCGTGGGAAGAAGGGTCCACGGTGTACGTAGATGCCATTGTCTATGTGGATGAGGTTTCCGTCGAGCTCACCACTCAACACCCGTTTAAATTTGGTCCAGCCGTCACGGTGTAGCGTAACCGTATTCGATACGGTCTCAGCGCGCCACCAGCAAACATCTCCACGGTCTTCAACGAGGGTGACTTTATCTTCATAGACGTGTAACCCCACCCGGGGTGTAAGGGGAAGGATGGCTCGTAGGACTAGTGACATGGTTGACCCAATGACGAACAGTGAATGACACACACTCTGACTGTCTCTCGTATTTATGGTCAGGTCCCTCGGTGACATGGATGACGCAATGACGATCGGTAAATGATGCACACTGTGACTGACCCTCGTATTTATGGTGAGGTTCCACAGTCAATGCCACAGCGTCAGGGTCAATAGGGCACAGACCATTACTAGACCAACCAGCCGTAGCTGGTTCCGGCGTGAGCGCTCGTGGTCCATAGCCCGGGCATCAAGGATGGCTGTCATAGTCCAGTAGTGGTGAGTGATAGCACACCTCTCCATCGAGTGCACTCTGTCGAGGAGCGCTTCTGTGAACTCTTTCAGGATCTGGCGTCGCCTCTCGTTGTCGTCACCACCTGCAAACATGGACCGAACCACTGCTCGGTAACCCGTGAGTGAATTAACCACGGTCGCATGCTGTAAAATGCGAGTCGCATAGGGATGGATGTCCGTCATGGCTCTGCAACCGTAGGAATGGGGGTGTGGAATCCAGAGGGGCGTGTTTTATAGACTATGTCACACATGCGCACCTATACGTAGCTCTACGGGTGTAGTCCGTGATACGTACTATTCTGATTGGTTAGTCCAAAAAAGATAGCAACAACAACAAAGACTACAGGTCAATCCTTTTATTATGCGTGAATCGGGCGTGACCTGGGTAGGAAACAAGATAGGAATGCATATACTGACCTGTCTGTGAGGTTTTTCCCGCCAGAATTTCGCTGACGTCCGCGCCTGCATCCGGGTATGTATGAGGTTCTTGAGGGGGCGACTGCATGTGGTGAGTTGTATGTGGGTGTTTTTTTCGGTGACTTCCGCGCCTACATCCGGGTATGTATGAGGTTCTTGAGGCGGCGACTGCATGTGGTGAGGTGTATGTGGGTGTTTTTTCGCTGACGTCCGCGCCTCCATCCGGGCACTTCTATGTAGGTGTATAAAAGTGGGAATTTTTAGGGCATTGCTGCATTCATTGGCCTGCTTGACCTGACCAGCCTGCGCCTGCCTGTGCCTATCTGACGAGAGGAGCTACTTGCCTGAGCCTCACCAGTGCAACCTCACCAGCCTGATGTTCACTTGCACGACTTCCCAGAAGCAGTTTACTCGTCTAATTAATTTACTACGCCACGAGACTGCCACCCACAACGATGCACGGTATACTTGTATAACCTGCGCACGGTCATTCAATCGGGAGGATAATTTATTGCGCCACGAAGGCTCATTCCACGAGGGGACGACGGAACAACGTAACGATTGGGACGACAAACGACCCAGTCAGTTAAGACGGCATCAGCGTTTGATTCATACCCCGTCTCTACGGTTTGGGCGACAACTTCCCACTAAAGAGGCACCCAGGAGGGTCAGACCCAGTGAAGATGAGCCCGTAGAGACGAATGCCACTAGTGATGCGATCACAGAAAGCCCGACTATACCCAGAGTTCAGAAGAGCCTAGATATCCAGCGAGTCCCTAGCATTACTGTTGCCAGTCATACGCCTGACGACATCGAACATTTTCTGGAAGATGCAGTGGATGTTCCTAGCGATCTGTTACAGGACGCCCATCCAGTGAGTGACATTTATCGGCGCCAATTGCCCATGATACGGCACGTTTTCCACCGTGATCGCCCCATTCCAGATATCTACAATTTCCCACTGACCGACCTCACCCGTCTACGCAGCTACGTGGAAGCCATCTTCAATGACCAAGCTACGGTCTTCAAATTGAATGTCGCTTTCGGGTACATCTTACGTCACAAACAGACGGACCAGTTACGGTATTATTATGCCAGTAATAACAGCCATGTGTTTGACCAGCCATTCACCATCATTAACCGGGCGTCGCTAGAGACGATGCTGGAGAAACTGGACACCGTGGATCCATTGAGATGAGCACATCGTCAACGCCCCAACACACAATGGGTCGTAGAGAGGGTCACCAATGCTACGTTCTTCGTTACCAAGCTGACCGACCACTCCCATCGGCTGAATGCATCACCCTTGCACTGATGCGATCGTTGACTTGAGCTCAGTAAACACTTGTACCTAATGTGACGGTGCGTTAAATAATAAAACATGGTGTTTGATATTTCAATTTGTTTGGCTATGAACATACTAAACATACCCAGGGCGCGGCTTCCCCAGCCTGGGTATGATGTAACATTGGGGATAATAAACTGTATAAACATTGCTGAACTTGCTGTTATTCACGACAACCGCTTTCCGCTATACTTGGATGAAATATATACCCCGATGTGATATAGTGCCCTTGCACACTTCCGGATAACCCGCGCGCGCGCTCACTCGGCCCGATAACCCGCCGGGACCTCTTCCACATCCGGGTTTTCCCCGGCCCGGCCCGGCCGCAGCGCGTGCGGGTTATCCGGCCGCACGCGCGCGCTGCGGCCGGGCCGGGCCGGGGAAAACCAGGATGTGGAAGAGGTCTCGGATGTTGAAAAGCTCCCGGATGTTGAAGACGTCCCGGATGTTCTAGTACATGCATTCCATACGTCTAAGGAAAAAATTAGAACTCTTCTGTGTTCGGCGGTCATTCTGAAAACCGGAAGTGACGTCACACACCACCCACCAAACCACGTGACCTGCGCAGCAGAATGTTATACACGAACGACACATTAATCCAGGCGGATGCTCCCTCACATAGGCTTCACAAGGATACCTCACTCGATCCAATCGGCCCACTAGTGGCCCACCTCGACCCCAACACGTCTATTTCCATACGCCTTTCCCACAATTCCCTGTCTGCGCATGCGCAGAACGCCGAACACGAACAACACACTAGTCCAGGCGGATGCTCCTTCACGAATGCTTCACATTGATACCTCACTCGACTCCATCGGACTATTAGTGGCTCACCTAGGCCCCAGAACGTCTATTTTCATACACTTTCTCTACTGCGCATGCGCAGAATGACGTCAGTTCCACGTCTCATCCAGCCCGTTGGATACTCCCTCACGTATGCTTTACATTGATACCTCACTCGATCCAATCAGCCCACTAGTGGCTCACCTAAACCTCAAAACGTCTATGTCCATACCCTTTTCTCGCAATTCCCTGTCTGCGCATGCGCAGAATGTTGAAAACGAACGATACACTAGCCCAGGTGGATGCTCCCTCACGTATGCTTCACATTGATAGCTCATACGACTCCATCGGCCCATTAGTGGCCCACCCAGACCCCAAAACGTCTATTTCCATACCCTTTCTCTACTGCGCATGCGCAGAAAGTTCCACGCCACACCCAGCCCGTTGGATACTCCCTCACATATGTTTTACATTGATACCTCACTCGACCCAATCGGTCCATTAGCGGTCCCTACAGATTGCCGAATATTCTCACGAAAACCCACGGTTTTTGGACTACTTTCGGTCCGCGGAGGCAGACCGCATCACCGCCAGACCGCATTACCGCGGAGGAATCCATGCCCCCAAGGTCACGCCCTATTCATCCAGACCAGAAGTGACGTCATACACTTGCGCAGAACACTCCTGCGTACACCTCATGACCTCATTTCTGCGCACACCACTTTCTCGCGCATGCGCACTGACACCAATGTGACTCGAAATATCCTTTGGTTACTACTCATGTATGCATTGGAACAGTGCTTTATTGATTGGTCTAAGCGAGAAAAAGTTGAACCTACAGTACTCGCTTATTGGCTGGACCTCACAAAGAGCAAGGTCGTTGAAACAATCCGCCATATTGACAGAAATACCCTTCCCCAAGCAAAACAAGAACTGAGAAACCTCAGTTCGCAAGAATATCCAGAGTAAATTCGTCATAGTCCCAATGGACAAAGCTGCATATAATACAATATTCATATGTGAATATTACTATTACCAGGCGCTAGTTAAGGAATTGAGTGTAAACATATCATCATCAATTAGTTCTACTTACTCCCAGACTGCAGTTACTCTGAAAGATTTATTTAACAATCACAAAACGTTTCTCAAGGAAAGAGGTATTCGTCTTCCGACCAATCATAACGACATACCAAAAGTATACTGGACTCCCAAAATGCATAAATCACCATACAAATCTAGATTCATAGCTGGATCTAGAAGCTGCTCCACCAAGCTTCTTTCAATCCTGTTGACGAGGGCCCTTCAGGAGATAAAAGCATTTTGGGAAAGGTATTGCGCCACTATTTCTAAAAACTCTGGCGTTGAATGTATGTGGATATTAAAAAACTCAAAATATCTTACGGAAGAACTTGATGCTAAAGGTCACATACCGTATAGACATGTATCCACATGGGATTTCTCGACTCTCTATATTACAATCCCTCATCAGGACCTTATTGACCGTCTAAGTTCATTAATAGTATCTGGGTTCAAGAAAACTGATATCATTCATGGGATGTTTCTTTGTTTATAGAGTTGTTCGAATTTCTCATTAAAAATATCTGTGGAATTTGGCAACACAATATATCAACAGCATATAGGTATTCCAATGGGTACTAATTGTGCACCCCTGTTGGCTGGCCTATATCTGTTCTCTTATGAATATGACTATATGCAGGCGCTTTTAAAACCCGATCAATTCAAAGCCTGTTCCTAAGCTTCTCATTCACCAAACGCTATATAGACGATCTTCTCGCTGTGGATAATCGCTATATAAATGACGCAGTGAAGGATATATATCCACCATCGCTGGATTTGAAGGAAACTACAGATAGCCCTACCGGCACATCATATTTAGACCTATATCTCTATAAAAATGAAGCGGGCCTTCTCTCTCGTCGACTTATGACAAAAGAGAAAATTACAATTTCGACATCGTAAACTATCCCTTTCTGGACAGTAATATTCCAGTGAGACCTGCATATGGCGTATACATATCTCGTTTAGTAGCATTTGCTAGATCCTGTGTCAAATGTGACGATTTTAATCAACGTCACAAAAAATTATTGCAGAAACTCATAAAACAGGGCTATACTACCAAGCGCCTCCATTCAAAGTTTCTCAAATCTGGCGATACATATCGCCTGCTGATAGCAAAATACGAGCGTAGCGTTCAAGATCTATGGCTTTACGTTTCGTAACTTGTGTCTACTTCCGCTTAAGCCGGGGCTAGGGACCGTATGAACCCATGTACTTCAAGATCCTCATAGTGCTCTTATAAACATCCACAATTAAAGCGTGACTGAGATAAATCATTCTCTAGATGACAAATTTACAAAGAATATCATATGGATTAAGAATCCTGATCAGCGATACGGATTTGATATTTTTGGAACATCATGATGTCTTGCCGGTGTCTTGCCGGCATCATTGAAAACTGTTGACCGCTTCTGTCTTGCACGAAATTAGCCTATTTGTTTATGTATACTATGATTGTCTTTTTGAATTTGATGCTAATGTTGTTATATGGAATCTGGAAAAGATCTTTGGATTATATGGACGCGAATATTCTTTAATGGACGACGGCTGAATTATGAATGACGGACCAGACGCTTGTAACAAGTACATAGTTTATCCTTGTCTGTTTTTGTCTGATTTTACATGGATTTGCTTGCCGTTTTATGTTTTAGTTGGTTTGCATACTTTGATTGTTCTTCCGGGGTGTTTGTTCGATTTAACAGCTGCATAGTTTATCGATGTGGTTTCGTGGCTAGTTTCACGTGGATTTTACTGGTCTTGTCGTGGCTTTCAGTTCACTTTACATCGTTTTACTTTTACATGGTCTGTTCATGTTTTAGTTGGTTTTCATGCTTTTGATTGCCTTTCCGTAGGTTTTAGTTAATTTAACATCTACAGACAGACAAAGGGAAGAGTGACAATACTTTCCGTCTATTCCAGATAACATATCCCGGACGTTATCGGCGATATTTCGGATATGTTTTACTGTTGGTCTTGCTCGTCGTTTCATGGTTTTAATCGGTTTTGCATGGCCTTTTCTTGTCTTTTCGTGGTTTATACATGGTTCTTTTAGTCGCATGGCTTTACATGGACTATCCTTATGTTTTTGTAACATGGATTGAAAAAAAAAAAAATATGCTTCTCATATTTCGTACCCTCTCTACAAATCATTGCGATTGTATTTTTGTGACTTGTAAACATGGTGGAGAATGAAGCGCTTGGTCGGCGTCAGGTCTCAGAGCTAATTCTGAATATGCGAACTTGCATTCAATAAATACTCCCTCGTTTAGATCCTTTTAACTATCTGGCCGTCACATGGATTATCATTCTTCACAGATGACTTGACAGGGCTATTACATCATCGCTCTGAAATATATGTATCCAATACCGCTCAAGCGGGTATTGGTGGCCGTGTGGCCATAACATTGAAGATGATCATATGAAAAGCTACAATAAAAGCGTGACTGGGATACAAATCATCACTGGGATCACTGATGGTACTTGTGATGTTTTTAGAAATATGCAGTCATTATATTTGTCTTTAGGGTGATATGACTTCTTGTCAGTCGTCCGGCATCTTTTTCCACCACCGTTTTAATGTTGCGTTTCAGTTAGTTAAACACATAAGTGGTTTATTGTTGTCTCTTTAAGGCTGGTTATGCAAGGTTATGTTTCGTCTTTGTCTTTTTTGTTGTTTTCTTTTATTTTATTTTTTATTGAGCTTTTTTTGTATTTGCACACATATAAGTACTTGTTGCAGATTGCGTTAGGACATAGTAATGGCAGTACAGTAAGTAGCTGCAAAAGAAGCTATCATCTGGCAGCATGTGTATGTAATAAAACATTTAAAACGGTGGAAAAGGAAACAGTTTACACCCAAATAGGAGGATTTACTGTCAATATAGTCTTTTTTTGTTTGATTTGGTTATAAATGAATAATTTTTATGGAATTTAGTCGGTTTAAAAAATATATATATACATAAGATGTTTTATGCTACGTCTTTTGTCTTTTTGTGGTTTTCAGTTGGTTTAAATGGATTTAGTCGGTTTAACAAGTACATAGTTTATCCTTGTCTGTTTTGACTGGTTTTACATGGATTTGCTTGCCGTTTCATGCTTTAGTTGGTTTGCATGCTTTTGATTGCTTTCCGTGGTTTTTATTCGGTTTAACAGCTGCATAGTTTATCAATGTCGTTTCGTGGATTTTGCTAGTCTTGTCGAGGTTTTCAGTTCATTTTACATGGTTTTACATTTACATGGTCTGTTCATGTTTGCGTTGGGTTTCATGTTTTTGGTTGTCTTTCCGTAGGTTTTAGTTAGTTTAACATTCACATTTTCTCGTGATTTTCAGTTTGGTTTGCATGGTTTTCTTGTCTTTTCAGTTTTTAAGTGGGTTTTTTCAAAGTCTATCCCTGTAGTTCATTCGGTGATGTATGGTATATCCTCCTCTATTCACTTTTTTCTGCTCATTTTTTTAACAATCTCGATAAATGGACTTAAATATAGAGAGTCGATAGTTTTGGGGGGGTTCTAACACTCCTGATTAAGGGACCTAAATATAGAGAGTCGAGAACGATAAACCTGAAGGCATGAGAATATAGTCCTGACTGCACTGGAACAGTACGTTCGTGAGTGACCAAAGGCAGAGAAAGTTCAACCTACGATACTCGCTTATTGGCTTGACCTTACCAAGAACAAACGTCGTTGAAACAATCCGCCATTTGACAGAAGTACTCTTCCCCAAGCAAAACAAGTACAGAGAAACCTCAATTCGCAAGAAGTTCTTGCAAATCTCCAGAGTAAATTCGTCATTGTCCCAGCAGACAAAGCTCCAAATAATATAATATTCATAAGTGAATATTACTCTTACCATGCAGGTGTTGAGTTTAAGGAATGAGGTATAAGAACACAATCATCGAATACGTCTACTTTCTCAAAACCTGCATTCGCTCTCTGTCTGGAAGATTTATTTAACAATCACGAAACGTTTCTTAACGAAAGAGGTATTTCTCTTTCATCCACTCATAACGATATACCAAGAGTGTACTGAACTCCCAAAATGCAAAAAGAAAAAAACATACAAAGTTAGATTCAGAGCTCATTCTTGAAACTGTACCACCAAGCTTCATTCAACCCTGTTGACAAGGACCATGGGGGGGGGGGGGGATATAAAACAAATGGGAAAGCTATTGCCTCACTAATTCCAAGAACTGGCGTTCAACGTACAAATATGTGGACATTGAAAAAACTATAGTAGCATTTGTTAGATCCTGTGTTAAATGTGACGACTTTAATCAACGTCACAAAGCATTTTTGCAGAAACTTATAAAACAGGGCTACAACACCAGGCGCCTCCACTCAAAGTTTCTCAATACATACATATCGCATGCTGATAGCAAAATACGAGGGTAGCGTGCAAGATCTATGGCGTTACGTTTCGTAACTTGTGTCTAATTCCGCTTAACCCGGGGCTAGGGGCCGTATGAACTCATGTACTTCAAGATCCTCATGGTACTCATATGAACAGTCACAACCAAAGCGTGACTGAGATACATCATTCTTTAGATGACGACTTTACAACGAATATTATGGATTAAGAATACTGATCAGCGATACGGATTTAATATTTTTGGAACATCATGATGTCTTGCCATCATCATTGAAAACTGTTTACCGCTTCTCTCTTGCAGGAAACAAGCCTATATTTATGTATATTATGATTGTCTTTTTGAATTTGGTGCTAATACTGTTATATGGAATAGGTCTTTGGATTATGGACGCGGATATTCTCTAATGGACGACGGCTGAATTATGAATGACGGACCAGACGCTTGTAATTTCGGAAGAACTTGATGTGAAAGAACACATACAGTACAGAGATGTATATCCACCTGGAATTTCTCCACTCTATATACTACAATCCCTCATCATGAACTAATTTACCGTTTTAGTTCGTTGATAATAAGAAAAATTATCGCCGATATATCAATGTCAGAAGCCAAAATGTATTCTTTAGCTCCATACATACTAGGGATATCATTCATGGGATGTTTCTTTGTTACAGAGTTGCTTAAATACCAGCATATAGGTATTCCAATGGACACTAACTGTACACCCCTTTTGTCTGACCTATGTCTGTTCTCTCAATATGTATACGACTACAGGCAGAAGCTATCAAAAACCGTTCATTTTAAAGCCCGTTCCTTCTCCTGCAGAAAACGCTATATAGACGATCTTCTCGCTGTGGACAATCGCTATATTAACGAAGCATTGCAGGATATATACATCACTATTGTCTTGTCCCGAGACCAGGACTGTTGTCTGAGGCATTACCCCGGGCTATTCTACTTTCCGGCTTGTTCCGGCAGAGACAAGGCTGGGCATGGGTACAACAGAATGTGCATCGCTTTGGATAATGTTCATCAACCAACTCCTTACATGAAAAATATTCACCCGATATCCGAGTCACTCCAATGATTGAGTTATCATTTGAGCTCCTTTATATCGATGGTAGAGAAATATGAAAGGAAACCATTTCTTTCAAAGTGCGCCAAAGGAACAATCACGACGAATGCATCTTTAAAGGAAAACTGATGTGTATACTGATAACTGTACATGTTCATCATCGCGGAATAGGTGGTATCGCGGTCGGCAGCCACTTCCAGGCATATGATTGACTGGACAACAGCAATATCAAACGCTTCGCGACTGCTAAAAATACCAAATTGGTTCTCGTAGAATATAGGAAGATTCGTATTTCCAAGAATCGAAAACCCAAATCTGGTCTCTGTATAATTGAACTAAATTAATATTTCTTCAACAAAACCTGTAAGAGTGAGTGAGTGAATAGAATTTAACGTCGCTTTCAACAATATTTCAGCTATATCGCGACGAACCAACTAAGCACCACCCACCCAAGTTGCGTTCCTGCTACTTCAAAGAATAAATCTTTGAAGCAGCATGGAACCAGACACCCTCCATCCACCCTATAAAACTCTGAGGACAGCACACAAGACACAGACAGGACGCTTACATAGTGCAATAAAGACAAGTGATATTACAGTGCTAGACATCACATTATCAAGTTCCTGTTGCTTCTCAGCAAAATGCATTGAAGCAACAAAACCTGTAATCGACAGGAGACTAACAACGTGACAAAACATTGAAAGTTAGAATCCCAGAATGATTTGTTAGTCTGAACCCCTTATATTTGTATTGTGTTTACATGTCAATTATTCCAGCATCCCATCATGTTTACATCGCCCCAGGATAATGTCAAGTAAATCATTGACAACCCAATCGTATTGGAGACAAAGGTTACCTGACCGACGGTCATAGTTTAAATGTTTTCAACCCTCGACTGTATTACTGACCAGTAGTGTGTGAGAGGGACAAATTAATCCCCTTGTTGTAAAGACAGACAAGAGAACGAGAGAGGCGTGTCGCCCCCAAAATATCGCCTGAGAAAGTTTGGGAAGAAATGACGAGTAGTGTTCTTTAGTCATCGAGAAAAACGAGGGGCCTGAGCCATGTACCAGGGTAAGTGGAAAATCGGGAAATGAAACAAAGATGAGGTATGTTTTGAAGAGCGATTGACACTTTCCACTTCGTGTGCTCGAAGAGAACCGCGACAGGTGGTCACTCCTTAGCAATATTGCGATGAAAGCATGTGCATTTTTCATCTGGTAAATTTGGGTAAATTTGAGAGGGTTTAATTGTATGTTTCGATACAATTTTCGTGTTCTTTCACCAAAGAGCGAAAGTCACTAAATGCCTGAAGCAACTAATGCTACATCTACTTGAAAATTGAGTCTGTGCATCTAAGTCTCCTTCAGTCACAATTTGTATGGGCCGGAGAAAGAGGAGGATCTGAATGGAGTCACTGAACTAAGACAGAACGGACTAGCGATCTTCTTCCTCAGAAATATAACACAACCTTCTTTCTGTCAATTGCCGTATTAACAATTTTTATAACACCATTTGGCTTATATGGAAGCCGGATGCGGCCACTCGCCTTCTCGGTTTTGATAGTTCGAGGGTTGGATACGAAAGCGTGAGAATTGTGTATCGTATACTCTCGCTTTTCGTATCGAAGGCTACAGTCCACTAAAAAATTTAAATTGGCGGCAATGTTAACGTAATTACATCTCGTCGATTCCCTAATTAGACTTCCATATTTCGGTAAGAAGTAATTTAATTCAAGTGCTACAACCTGACAAACTTCTTGGCGGGTGTCGCCCACCTAGATTGTGAGTTCTGCGCACTCATGCAAATCACGTCAGTCATACTTTTGGCCCAACAAAGAGGTGCACAGGCACCCAAATAGTCCCTCTTAGCAACACCTTATTAGGCATCCTCATAACAGAGTTCCAATACGCCCCTGACCAGACGAATGTGGCCTTCGGAGCTGGATGAAACAGTCTACTTGCGAAACTGATGTTTCGATTGGTCAATTCTCGATTTGAAAAGGGGACCGTTCAAACAGTACAGCGATGTGGGGGGAGATGCTAGTGAAGGACAAACAGCAGGTACATTGTTTTATTCGCTAACTAAACTGAAATGACAGAAATGCTGTCATAACAACATGCATGCACCTTTAGCATATAGAACAATTAATTAGAACACGGTGCTTTGATTTGCGTTAGCGACAAAGCTACACAGTCGACATGTGATCGCCTGACTAGCTATCACCCGTATACCGTTAGTAATAGCATCCATTGCATTACACACTACGGCAGTTGTTTGACGTCATGGAATCAGAAGGCACACTAAACTTATTCATACAACATTTGCGTGCACTTCGCCATCCATAAGATGGCTTGCGAATCGTGTGTCGCCATTATTGTGGAGCGATATCCGATACTTTACCGTATACTGTTCGGTCTTCATCCGGCGGAGAACAGACTCGAGAAATCTGATAAATTACAGGCTTTTCATTCTACTTCTGAAACATATATTGTCTCAACTTACAAAACATACAGATAGAATAACTTCCCTTTCATCCAAGAGGTCTTGTAGATCTGTAATTTTGAACAAATAGGACAGCACATGACTCGAAAATGGCGGGTTACGTTGAGGTTACGTCGGTAGAGTTTAGCTGATCGACTGACGAAATCACGTGGTGTTGATTTCGGGGAATAGCGTTATATAGTTGTCGAAAGTAGGCTGAAAATGGATACACACAATCCCAGGGTCAGTCTTACCGCGTATAGATGACCCAGATGGTTTCAGGTTGATTCATCCTATTATTGAGTTAAAACGCCACCGAAATCCCAACCTGGAAATGGTGTTTTAATGCACTAAATGGTAATAATGTGGAATCTGATGAGGAGATAGTAATTATACAGGCATCAGATTCGACAGTCAGTATTCAGAAATGTTGGATTATGTCGTTTGAGGTTTCCCAATATAACACAACGAATATTTCTGTGTGGATATAATGTCGATGTAGCAATTAAGATTTCAGATGATTTCTAAATAAGGTGGCCAGCTATAATTGCGCATCGAACCAGTCTCGCACGTGATGGACCTCGTGTTTGGCGATAGAGCACGTGTTACCTATCAGTAGCTAAGACAGACACACATGAGGACGATATGTTGCTATTGTCCTTTATAAAAGAAGCATGTCGTGAGAGTTGTTAGCACCGGTTCCTCGCTCCAGATTTTCATATTTATAAATTCATATTATGTTGGTTGGTTTGGTTGTTTGAAGTTTAACGTCGCACCTAACCTTATTGGTCACACGGCGACGATGCCCCAAACAAACATACCCTAGCAAAACCCCAACTCTATCAAAAACGTAACCAAAACTACAAAAAAAAAATTGAATTTCGAATTTTGAAAATTAGGCTCTACAGACACTGATCACAATAGATCCTCAGAGAGCCCAGTCTGTTTGGTACTTTAATCTATCTCTTGTGCCAGACAAACATGGTATGGTACATGCTTCCCTAAGCTGGTTATGTTTATATGTAAGTTCTTATACCTACAATTATGTATGTTCGCTGACAAGGATAACATCATTTTAAAAGCCATTTTAGAAGCGGACTGATTTGGACTCGTGCATATTACATGAACGATTTGCCAAACATTTTTACCAGTACCGCACAATCTTTGCACTACAGTTTGGATGTAGAACGGAATGATAAACAGTCAAAATAGAAGACGTTTTGGGGAGTCTATCTTTTTGACCCAGCTATTAGAAAGATTGGGTCAATCTCATTCAATATTACTGGGTATACACGTGACAAATTTGGGTAGAATGCGATTTTTACCAAAGTTCTTTTGACCCAAATGTTTTGGGTTGAAATCGAATTTGACTAAACATTTCTGGGTCCGTCACGTCTATACCCAAAGATATTGAGTCTGACAGTGAGCTAGGACTCTCAGCATGCACTATTTTGGAATAATAATTGTCCTCTCTACGAAAGCATGTTGGGTGTTGGGGGGGGGGGGAGAGTCCTCTCACGGGTCCATACTTCATGTAAGGGAGCACGAGAGAGATACACTTCCCACTATTAAGGCATGCCTTCTGTTTTAAAGGCCGCCTAGCGGTGTTTGAAACATTTTCATCAGGGGCAGGTGGTCGGGGCTGAGAGTGGTAATCACCCTAGCTGTATGCTGTATCTTTTCAGAGAAACGGCGTTGCGGCATTTAACAGCTCAATGTCCATCTAGCGGTAGAAATGGCACTTTGTACAGTATTATTATTTAACGGCAGATTGAGACGGTGGTTTGATGGTCTTTTCCTTTTCCTCGGCGGTGGTTTGAATAGTATCCCTTGTTTAGAAGCACTTTTTCATCAGCGGTGGAATGAAGACGGTAGTTTGAATATTATACTTTTGCTCAGCGGTAGATACGGCACTTTGGATTGTATTATTATTTAGGCCTTTTGTTTTTTATTTGTTGGTTCACGGATCTGAGTGATGAAAAAACCAGGTCGACAGGAGGGGAAAAAAAAACAAAAAAAAACACACTCTCACATACACAAAATTACACTCATAGTGTAATAACTTCGATACAGCCGAATACAGTTGTAACACTGGGTGTACATGTATAATAGCATGTAGAAGTCACAGAAAAAAAATATATGCACTTTGTGGCATGTTCAATGAAAGGACATTGATGTCTTCAAAGTGGTTTGACAAGACAAGACTCCTCTGGTTTTGCTGTCTTTTTTCAACATCCTCTCAAAAGAAAACTTGTGATGACCAGAGTTTGTGAAGTTGTATTTAGTACTGACCACAGTTTCTGAACTTGTAAATAATTATTGGTCCAAATTGGGGGCATGTTGTTGTATCTGCAAGATATCTGTATTTACTCAGAGTTAAAAAGTACTCAGTACTTTCCTATTGACTAATTGTACAAAAGTTCCGAACATTTTATTTATAAAAATGGACGTCCTTTCGGCTGTGAAAAATACATACAAGAATAGATTCGGCATCAACAACATGCTACCACCATGGCCCTTAAATCACGAAATATAGGCCCCCTATAATATTGGGGGTTACGAAAAGCGAATGTATGAAGATCGTGACCTTTCATTCAGGAGGGCATCTCTTCTCTTCGCCATATCCATCATAATGGAACAGCTCACCTGGGTCTGGCGTCCTTGTCAGATCGGATAACTTGAAGGAATTTACTCCGGAAGGAGTGCAACACAGACATCGGGGTAGACAGGTCACATTCAGAGACGGCACCATCTTCATGTTTTGACGACTTCACGGAGGAAAGCGTGTCAGCCGACGTAATACATTTGCAGACGATGTCCCCAACAGTATCGCTGCCGCTCGTTACATTGCTGAAAAGATCTAGTCTTGACATCCGCCCCTTTCTTTACGACGACACAGATGTAAAAACTGCCCGCCATCCGCCATCCATCCCGCCATTTTGTGACAGCGCGCCACAACAACTTTGCAGAATTCTCTCCCTTGAAAGGTCCAAAATGGATGCGCGATGTCTACAGATACCTCGTTTCTAAAGTTTCACTCTTCGACAGTATATATTTTTGTATACCTCAGCCTTTCCACTGAGTCATCCTGTCGAGAATTGTGATTTTTTTTATCAGAGGATATAAAAATAAGGTCAGTAGCAAATTTGTACGTCGGCGGAAATAAAAAAGGACAAAATCTTGATTTTTTTTTTTTTCCACTTTTCGGGAAAAGTGAGTCGGCGGATCCGTGAACCAACAAATAAAAAACGAAAGGCCTTAGCGGCAGATTGAGACGGCGGTTTGATAGCCTTATATATCCTTTTCCTCAGCGGTGTAATGGAGACGGTGGTTTGAATAGTCTCCCTTGCTTAGAAGCACTTTCTCATCAGTGGTGGAATGAAGACGGTAGTTTGAATATTATACTTTTGCTCAGCGGTAGTTACGGCACTTTGGATTGTATTATTATTTAGCGGCAGATTGAGACGGCGGTTTGATAGCCTTCTCCTTTTCTTCAGCGGTGGAATGGAGACGGTGGTTTGGATAGTCTCCCTTGCTTAGAAGCACTTTCTCATCAATGGTGGAGTGAAGACGGTAGTTTGAATATTATACTTTTGCTCAGCGGTAGATACGGCACTTTGGATTGTATTATTATTTAGCGGCAGATTGAGACGGCGGTTTGATATAGCCTTCTCCTTTTCATCAGCGGTGGAATGGAGACGGTGGTTTGAATCGTCTCCCTTGCTTTGAAGCACTTTTTCCTCAGCGGTGGAATGAAGACGGTAGTTTGAATATTATACCTTTGCTCAGCGGTAGATACGGCACTTTGGATAGTATTATTATTTAGCGGCAGATTGGGACGGCGGTTTGATATAGCCTTTTCCTTCTCATCAGCGGTGGAATGAAGACGGTGATTTGAATAATCTCCCTTGCTTTGAAGCAATCGACTGCTTACTTTTTCATCAGCGGTGGAATGAATACAGTGGATTGAATAGTCTCCCTTGCTTTGAAGCACGGTAGTTTGCATATTATACTTTTGCTCAGCGGTAGAGACGGCACTTTGGATAGTATTGTTATCGATGTCTATACAGCGGACTTGTGCTGATACAAGTCGGAGGTCACATGTCCTTGACAATGGATTTTACAATAACTTCTTCATCACATATGGATATTTTGAAAATTATTACAAAGAGCACATGTTTGATAATTCTACAGTGCTGTTGAAAAGAAATTTTGAGGAAATGTTTTTGTCAAAAGTAAGATCCTGTATATTAGCTAACACAAAAAATTTACAAACTTGACAACCATGTTAAAAATGTCTTATTCAAATATAGAAAATAGAATACTGTTGCACCAAAATAGCTCTTATTATATGAACCATAGGGCAGATTCCACGATAACCTAGTCCACTTCTCCGTCAAGTTCTCCATCCAATCGAAAAATGATATTAGTAACTTCAATAATATAAAACTAGCTCTTTATCACGTAGGCATACATGTGTAGCCGAGTGTCAAACGGAGTTAGAGAGGAATGTACGTGAAGTCGTGTGTCAAAACGGTGTTAGGGAGTAATGTACATGAAGTGGAGTGTCAAAGCAGGGTTAGGGAGGGTTGTATGTGAAGACGAGTGTCAAAGCGGTGTTAGGGAGGAATGTATGTGTAACCGAGTGTCAAAGCGGGTTTAAGACTTAGGGTTAGGTAACTTTCATAACTATCATTTTCAGGTTCATTTCAGCTTTAAAAAAAATTATTTCTCCACCAAAGTTTACCTGTTGTTGTTTGTCAAATCGGGGTTAGGGAGGAATGTATGTGAAGTCGAACGTCAAAGCGGTGTTAGGGAGGAATGTATATGAAGTTGACTGTCAACGTGGTGTTAGGGATGAATGTACGGCAAGTTGAGTGTAAAAGCGGTGTTAGGGAGGAATGTATGTGAAGTCGAGTGTCAAAGCGATGTTAGGAAGGAATGTACGTGAATGCGAGTGTCAAAGCAGGGTTAGGGAGGAATTATCGTGAAGTCAAGTGTCAAAGCCCTGTTAGGGGGAATGTATGTGAAGTCGAGTGTCAAAACGGTGTTAGGGAGGAATGTACGCGAACTCGAGTGTCAAAGCAGGGTTATGGAGGAATGTTCGTGAAGTCGAGTGTCAAAGCGGGGTTAGGGAGGACTGTACCTGAAGTCAAGTGTCAAAGCGGGTTTAGGACTTAGGGTTAGGTAACTTTCATAACTATCATGTTCAGGTTCGTTTCAGCTATAGAAAAATGTATTTCTCCACCAAAGTTTACCTGTAGTTTGTCAAATCGGGGTTAGGGAGGAATGTACGTGAAGTCGAATGTCAACGTGGTGTTAGGGAGGAATATACGGGAAGTTGAGTGCCAAAGCGGTTTTAGGGAAGGATGTACGTGTCAAAACAGTGTTAGGGAGGAATGTAGGTGAAGTCGAGTGTCAAATCAGGGTTAGGGAGGGTTGTATGTGAAGACGAGTGTCAAAGCGGTGTTAGGGAGGAATGTACGTGTAGCCGAGTGTCACAGCGGTGGTAGGGAGGACTGTACCTAAGTCGAGTGTCAAAGCGGGTTTAGGACTTAGGGTTAGGTAACTTTCATAACTATCATGTTCAGGTTCGTTTCAGCTATAAAACATTATTTCTCCACCAAAATCTACCTGTAGTTGTTTCTCAAATCGGGATTAGGGAGGAATGTACGTGAAGTCAAGTGTCGAAGCGGTGTTAGGGAGGAATGTATATGAAGTTGACTGTCAACGTGGTGTTAGGGATGAATGTACGGGAAGTGGAGTGTCGAAGCGGTATTAGGGAGGAATGTATGTGAATTCGAGTGTCAAAGCGATGTTAGGAAGGAATGTACGTGAATGCGAGTGTCAAAGCAGGGTTAAGGAGGAATGATCGTGAAGTCGAGTGTCCAAGCCCTGTTAGGGGGAAGGTATGTGAAGTCGAGTGTTAAAACGGTGTTAGGGAGGAATGTACGCGAACTCGAGTGTCAAAGCAGGGTTATGGAGGAATGTTCGTGAAGTCGAGTGTCAAAGCGGTGTTAGGGAGGAATGTATGTGTAGCCGAGTGTCAAAGCGGGGTTAGGGAGGACTGTACCTCATGTCGAGTGTCAAAGCGGGTTTAGGACTTAGGGTTAGGTAACTTTCATAACTATCATGTTCAGGTTCGTTTCAGCTATAACAAAATTATTTCTCTACCAAAGTTTACCTGTAGTTTGTCAAATCGGGGTTAGGGAGGAATGTACGTGAAGTCGAATGTCAAAGCGGTGTTAGGGAGGAATGTATATGAAGTAGACTGTCAATCTTCATTGCACCACTGAGGAAAAACTGCTTCAAAGCAAGGGAGACGATTCAAACCACCGTCTCAATTCCACCGCTGAGGAAAAGGAGGAGGCTATCAAACCGCCGTCTCAATCTGCCGCTCAATAATAACACTATCCAAAGTGCCGTATGTACCGCTGAGCAAAAGTATAATATTCAAACTACCGTCTTCATTCCACTGCTGAGTGAGTGAGTGAGTGAATAGGGTTTAACGTCGCTTTCAACATTTTTTCAGCTATATCACGACGGGGAAGGGAAGGGAAGGGAGGGGGAGGGGCAGGGTTAGGGAGGACTGTACCTAAGTCGAGTGTCAAAGCGGGTTTAGGACTTAGGGTTAGGTAACTTTCATAACTATCATGTTCAGGTTCGTTTCAGCTATAAAACATTATTTCTCCACCAAAATCTACCTGTAGTTGTTTCTCAAATCGGGATTAGGGAGGAATGTACGTGAAGTCAAGTGTCGAAGCGGTGTTAGGGAGGAATGTATATGAAGTAGACTGTCAATCTTCATTGCACCACTGAGGAAAAACTGCTTCAAAGCAAGGGAGACGATTCAAACCACCGTCTCCATTCCACCGCTGAGGAAAAGGAGAAGGCTATCAAACCGCCGTCTCAATCTGCCGCTAACTAATAATACTATCCAAAGTGCCGTATCTACCGCTGAACAAAAATATAATATTCAAACTATCATCTTCATTCCACCGCTGAGGAAAACCAGCTTCAAAGCAAGGGAGACGATTCAAACCACCGTCTCCATCCCACCGCTGAGAAAAAGGAGAAGGCTATCAAACCGCCGTCTCAATCTGCCGCCAAATTATAACACTATCCAAAGTGCCGTATGTACCGCTGAGCAAAAGTATAATATTCAAACTACCGTCTTCATTCCACCGCTGAGCAAAAACTGCTTCAAAGCAAGGGAGACGATTCAAACCACCGTCTCCATTCCACCACTGAGGAAAAGGAGAAGGCTATCAAACCACCGTCTCAATCTGCCGCTAAATAATAATACTATCCAAAGTGCCGTATCTACCGCTGAGCAAAAGTATAAGATTCAAACTGCCAGCTTCATTCCACCGCTGATGGAAAATTGCTTCAAAGCAAGGTTGACGATTCAAACCACCGTCTCCATTCCACCGCTGAGAAAAAGGAGAAGGCTATCAAACCGCCGTCTCAATCTGCCGCTAACTAATAATACTATCCAAAGTGCCGTATTTACCGCTGAGCAAAAATATAATATTCAAACTACCGTCTTCATTCCCCCGCTGAGGAAAAACTGCTTCAATACAAGGGAGACGATTCAAACCACCGTCTCCATTCCACCGCTGACGAAAAGGGGAAGGCTATCAAACCGCCATCTCAATCTGCCGCTAACTAATAATACTATCCAAAGTGCCGTATCTACCGCTGAGCAAAAATATAATAATTAAACTATCGTCTTCATTCCACTGCTGAGGAAAAACTGCTTCAAAGCAAGGGAGACGATTCAATGCACCCTCTCCATTCCACCGCTGAGAAAAAGGAGGACGCTATAAAACTGCCGTCTCAATCTGCCGCTAAATAATAACACTATCCAAAGTGCCGTATCTACCGCTGAGCAAAAGTATAATATTCAAACTACCGTCTTCATTCCACCGCTGAGGAAAAACTGCTTCACAGCAAGGGAGACGATTCAAATCACCGTCTCCATTCCACCGCTGAGGAAAAGGAAAAGGCTATCAAACCGCCATTTCAATCTGCCGCTAACTAATAATACTATCCAAAGTGCCGTATCTACCGCTGAGCAAAAGCATAATATTCAAACTGCCGTCTTCATTCCACCGCTGATGGAAACCACCGTCTCCATTCCACCGCTGAGGAAAAGGGGAAGGCTATCAAACCGCCGTCTCAATCTGCCACTAACTAATAATACTATCCAAAGTGCCGTATCTACCGCTGAGCAAAAATATAATATTCAAACTACCGTCTTCATTCCACCGCTGAGGAAAAACTGCTTCAAAGCAAGGGAGACGATTCAAACTACCGTCTTCATTCCACCGCTGAGGAAAAACTGCTTCAAAGCAAGGGAGACGATTCAAACCACCGTCTCCATTCCACCGCTGAGAAAAAGGAGGAGGCTATCAAACCGCCGTCTCAATCTGCCGCTAAATAATAACACTATCCAAAGTGCCGTATGTACCGCTGAGCAAAAGTATAATATTCAAACTACCGTCTTCATTCCACCGCTGAGGAAAAACTGCTTCAAAGCAAGGAAGTCGATTCAAACCTGACCGTCTCCATTCTACCGCTGAGGAAAAGGAGAAGGCTATCAAACCGCCGTCTCAATCTGCCGCTAACTAATAATACTATCCAAAGTGCCGTATTTACCGCTGAGCAAAAATATAATATTCAAACTACCGTCTTCATTCCCCCGCTGAGGAAAAACTGCTTCAATACAAGGGAGACGATTCAAACCACCGTCTCCATTCCACCGCTGAGGAAAAGGGGAAGGCTATCAAACCGCCATCTCAATCTGCCGCTAACTAATAATACTATCCAAAGTGCCGTATCTACCGCTGAGCAAAAATATAATAATTAAACTACATGTACCGTCTTCATTCCACTGCTGAGGAAAAACTGCTTCAAAGCAAGGGAGACGATTCAACCCACCCTCTCCATTCCACCGCTGAGAAAAAGGAGGACGCTATCAAACCGCCGTCTCAATCTGCCGCTAAATAATAACACTATCCAAAGTGCCGTATCTACCGCTGAGCAAAAGTATAATATTCAAACTACCGTCTTCATTCCACCGCTGAGGAAAAACTGCTTCACAGCAAGGGAGACGATTCAAACCACCGTCTCCATTCCACCGCTGAGGAAAAGGAGAAGGCTATCAAACCGCCGTCTCAATCTGCCGCTAACTAATAATACTATCCAAAGTGCCGTATCTACCGCTGAGCAAAAGCATAATATTCAAACTGCCGTCTTCATTCCACCGCTGATGGAAACCACCGTCTCCATTCCACCGCTGAGGAAAAGGGGAAGGCTATCAAACCGCTGTCTCAATCTGCCACTAACTAATAATACTATCCAAAGTGCCGTATCTACCGCTGAGCAAAAATATAATATTCAAACTACCGTCTTCATTCCATCGCTGAGGAAAAACTGCTTCAAAGCAAGGGAGACGATTCAAACCACCATCTCCATTCCACCGCTGAGGAAAAGGAGAAGGCTATCAAACCGCCGTCTCAATCTGCCGCTAACTAATAATACCATCCAAAGTACCGTATCTACCGCTGAGCAAAAGTATAATATTCAAACTACCGTCTTCATTCCACCGCTGAGGAAAAACTGCTTCAAAGCAAGGGAGACGATTCAAACCACCCTTCTCCATTCCACCGCTGAGGAAAAGGAGAAGGTTATCAAACCGCCGTCTCAATCTGCCGCTAACTAATAATACTATCCAAAGTGCCGTATTTACCGCTGAGCAAAAATATAATATTCAAACTACCGTCTTCATTCCCCCGCTGAGGAAAAACTGCTTCAATACAAGGGAGACGATTCAAACCACCGTCTCCATTCCACCGCTGACGAAAAGGGGAAGGCTATCAAACCGCCATCTCAATCTGCCGCTAACTAATAATACTATCCAAAGTGCCGTATCTACCGCTGAGCAAAAATATAATAATTAAAATACCGTCTTCATTCCACTGCTGAGGAAAAACTGCTTCAAAGCAAGGGAGACGATTCAATCCACCCTCTCCATTCCACCGCTGAGCAAAAGTATAATGTTCAAACTACCATCTTCATTTCACCGCTGATGATACTTCAATCTACCGCTGTGAGAAAGTATTATACCCAAAGTGCCGTCTTCATTCCACCGCTGTAGAAAAGTATGGTCCCAGAGATTTCTCGTGCTTCCTTACATGAAGTATCGACCCTCTGACGTCGGTCAAGGAACCAAGATATTTCTCATCGATTCCTCGGAAATGCCACACACAACCTCATCCACTCGCAATTGTGTTCCAGTTTCCAGTCCCCAAATCCCAGTGTCCGTCAGTTGGCCGGAGGCAAATGTAGCCTGTGTCTGATAACGTGAAGAGTCTCCCCCTTTTCTCCAACCCTTTCAGTGGGGAGGAAAATTGTGCGAATCCCATAGTTGGAAATTTGGACTTAGTTGTTTGCTTTTGTCGAATAATATACTTCAATTTCTCTGCCAACAAATTACAAAGGTCTTGAATGATTTCACAAAATTCCTTAAAAGTGTAGAAAATCGTTAAAGCTGAAGCATAGTGTTAAGAGGGAAATTAGGGATAATACCCTCTGAACCCAAAGATCGCATTCATTCCTGTTGGTCCACAGGCGCAGATTTGTGGTTACCATTTCAGCCAACCAGCTGATCCAAAACGTCTCGCAATACATATATATGTATGGGCGATTGTTTTTTGCGTTATATTATGACGTTCAAAAACATATCCAATACTAACTGGATTGGCACAACCTCACACGTTTGCATAGTTTCTCAAGTGGCACCATACCCGCATGCAGTCACCGCTTCTGACGCATCCGTTGCAGCCATGAAAGATTGAGAAAGATTAAAGACATATCCTTACGTTTTTAAATCTTTGAACTTATACCACCCTCCACTGTTGAGAATGTCAAGTGAGATAATCGCGATAATTCGCTGGTCTGGATCAACCAGGTATACTTCATGGGATATAACATTAGGTTTCAACGTTGGCGAAGATCAAACGATCTGTTCCGCTTTGTTGGGACGAACGTGCTGGGAGTATGGTATTTTGCTCGTCGGACAGAAACTACAAAAAGGTGGGATCATTGTTATGTTTCATAATGGAGATCGATTATCGACCGGTTGATTGATTAACCCGCATGTCAATTTTATTCAAAAGATGATTTTCTGCTGATCGTTCGCTGAACGAAGCGTATACGACTGATGAGGGTTATAGATCTGATAAGAACATCACTGGCGATAAAACTAACGGACTGTATCGTCTATCTTTACAATATGTGGCGGAAAATTACGCAAAAGACTTGTGTTAATTAAGTTGGATTGATTATGGGGCAGTCAATCATGGAACGATGGACAATGGTCAAGCCAATTTTAACGGTGTCCATTATTTGCAAAGATAAATCACACACTTGTGCGAGAAATTGAAAATAGCAACATGCCTTGCTTTAGTATAGTGTTATTAAAGGTGAACCAATACTCTGCTAAAATGTCAGAAATCAAGTTTGTAGTTATAATTGTTTATATGTGGCAATAGTTCTGTGGATTATTTTCTTCTTTCCGAGTATACGATAAGTCAAACTTATACCATCAGAAAACGGGATCCGCAACATTGGAGAAAACGCATCGATTGCCTCCCATTGTTTTTCGAACGTAATGACGTTATAGTGGTCCTCACTCATTCATCCGACGTAGCCTACGTCATGTAAAGTGTGATACATGAACTAATGAAGGAGACCTCTAACGTCATAACGTTCTACAAGCGATGAGAGACAAGCGATGTAAGTTTTCAATACGGATTTATAACAGGATAAATTTAGTATTGCTATTAGTACAATTTAGCAATATATATATTCGCCCCAAAATCATACAACAGTTATATCACAAGATATATGTAAGCAACATTTTGGAGAAAAAAAATTAAAAGCTTTACAGTTCACCTTTAATAACAAATAGACCGTAGTGGCGCCTTGTCGAACACCGACGAAGGCGTGCGTTTTCTTGATTGAATCAATTAAATGGCATACAGTCCGTGGAATAGTCATGACGAGCAGACAGAAATATTGATGGTATTCAGTGTGGAAATATAATGATGCCTCTAGAAATAAAACTGATTTCAGACTGTGTGGAAACATAACGGAACAGTATATATTAACAGTGGTAATAATGACACGATCTCGGACACGCTTCGAGCGGTAAGATTGGTGGAACATGTACCCATTAATTGTGTGAAGTCGGCATCTACAGAAGACATACATATCTTAATTGTTTGTTATAATTTAATGTCTCTAATGATGAAGTTCTACGAATAAGTCAGCGTGCACACAGAGAGATTAGCAATAGCCATATGCAGAAATGTTATCAATAAGCTCTGTGCAATAGCAGATAACAGAGAAAAGAGTAAATATTGTGTTAAGAATAATATCAGTAAATCTCGAAGCCTGTATTGTTGCTCATGAAGAACAAACTCATCGATATAGGAAGCAGTGCGCCTCTTAGACGTGTATATTTGTCCGGGGAATTTTGTTAACTGAAAATGAAGAACAAGTTCAGGCAAATGAGCCAAGACTTACTAAGCATGCACTCTTTTGTGTCAGGAAAACATGCATTTAAAACGAATGTAAAAAATATGCCCAATTCGATACGCAAAAATAATTTTTTTAAATATAAAAGTCAGTCCGAAAATTCGGTAAAAAAAATGACATTATAAACTGACGTCACTGTGATTTCACGACATGAACCATAGTAAATCTTATTATTATAACGATTATTGGAGGCACAGAATTGACCCAGTCAAATGTTTCGTGTTCAGCCGATTACATAACTGATGATAATATCCATGAATCTACCCACTGGAGTATGATTAATTCTCAATCAGAATATTTCGTCGAGGACTCCTTTAACAATAAAATCACTGAATTAAACAGCAACGGATCTGAAAACATATCGTTTTTACACATCAATGCAAGAAGTCTCAGAAAGCATTTCTCCGAAATACTTGGCTTCATTTCCAACCTTAGGTGTAAGTTTACTGTTATTGATATTTCCGAAAGCTGGTTAAATCCTGCCACAGAACAACTTTATGAAATACCTGGATACACCCCTTACTTCTCATCAAGACAAACTAAACGTGGGGGCGGCGTTGTTCTCTACGTCAACGACAATATCAAATCTTGCACTGTCAGAGAAGATTTATCATCGCATGATGACCAATATGAATCTTTGTTTGTTGAATTTGACTGCCCTCCAACACTAAATGAAACGAACAATACAAAATCGGTTATCGGTATATTTTACCGTCCTCCAAACAAAAATGTAAATTACTTTAATAATAAATTATCATATATACTGAATACTCTCAAGCCCGAGAAAAAAAATGCATAATAATGGGGGATTTTAACATAGATTTATTTAAAACCGATCAACACATACCTTCCAAATCGTTTCTTGATATAATGAATTCTTACCATTTTCCCCCCAAAATAACAAAACCAACTAGAGTAAATTCCAGCACAGCAACTCTTATTGACAATGTTTTCACAAATTCCTATACCGAAACTCTACTTTGTGGCATTTTCCTGACCGACATAAGTGATCATTTTCCGATCTGCTATATTGAAAATCAATGTTTAATAAATGATCAGCAAAATAAAACCTTAACTTACCGACATGTCACTGCAGAACAAAAGGAGAAATTCTTAAAATAGTAAATGTTAATTGGGATGAAGTTATAGATGAACCTGCTGATGTAAATCGAAGCTATGAACTATTTACGAACAAGTTTTCTGCTATCTATAATGACTGCTTTCCGGTAATGAATAAGATAGTAAGAAGTTCTAAAACGAAAAAAACATGGATAACTCAGAGTATATTGACATCTATAAATGAGAAAAATAGGCTTTTCAAACTTCAACTCACTCTCAATGATCCTTTACTACGAAAACAATATAGACAGTATAGAAATAAACTAAATCATACCTTAAAAATAGCTAAGAGAATGTTCTATCATGCGAAATTTAATGAATCCAACAATGACATAAAGGAAACGTGGAAAACTATCAATGAATTGTTGAATCGAAGAAAAACAAATGTTCTCCCTAACAGATTTAGGATAAATAACACTGATACAACTAACCCACAGAATATTGCGAATGGCTTCAATAAATATTTTTCTGCCGTTGCTTCTAATCTAGCCGCTAATATTCCCTTCGTTGGGGTAACTTATACTGATTTTCTAAGTGAACGCAACAATATTGCTTTCGAATTTCAACCATGTACAGTGGGTGAAATCCATGAATTGCTTCTGGATTCCAAAAGCTGTGCTGCTGGAACCGATGGTTTATCTATGTCACTTCTTAAGCCTGTACTCGATTTTGTTACTCTCCCGTTGTGCTCAATTGTAAATCTCTCCTTTGTAACAGGTGTCGTGCCATCCTCAATGAAAATTGCTAAAGTTACTCCCGTTTTTAAATCTGGAGACCCTAGTCTGGTAGAAAATTATAGGCCGATATCGGTTCTTCCATGTTTCAGCAAAGTTCTCGAAAAGTTAGCAGCAAAACGTATCAATGAATTTTTATGTACACACGCAATTCTTTGCTCAAACCAATTTGGATTCCGATCCAATCACTCTACTTTCCTAGCTGTTTTGTCTCTCTATGAATCACTGGTCTCCGCCAAGGAATCCAAACAGTACAGTATTGTTTCTTTTCTCGATCTTTCTAAGGCCTTTGACACTGTCAACCACGACATTCTTCTTCATAAGCTTCATCATTATGGATTCCAGGGCGTGAGTAACCACTGGCTCAAGAGTTACTTATCTGAACGCTACCAGTCGGTCAACTTCAATGGCACGGCATCTGATTTGAACCTAGTTACCTGTGGTGTTCCACAGGGATCCGTCCTTGGTCCTATATTATTTCTGATTTACATCAACGATCTCAATGTGGTTTCTCAACTTCTTAAAATTATTATGTTTGCTGATGACACCAGTGCTGTATATTCCCATGCAGATCCGACTACCCTATTTCAAACTGTCAAACGAACTCTACTTAATGTACAATTGGTTTTCTTGTAATATGCTATCCTTAAATATAACGAAAACTAGATTTATGTTAATAAAACCAAAGAGTAGGGCTCATATGTCATTTCTTCCGCAATTATATATCATGGGCCAGGAAATTGAACAGGTTAAACATTTTAAGTTCCTTGGCATTTACTTCAATGAAAAACTAAACTGGTCCACTCATATTAACGAAGTATGTAAAAAAATATCCAGAAATATAGGAGTAATCCATGTTATTAAAAACTGTCTTAACATGAAAACTTTACGTATCTTGTACCAGTCTTTAATCTATCCATATCTACAATATTGTAACCTGATATGGGGAAATACGTATCACAGTCACCTTTTGCCGTTAATTAGACTGCAAGAAAGAGCAATAAGAGTTATTTCTTTAAGCAACAAATATGATCATACAGCTCCTTTGTTTGCAAAACTGAAACTGCTGACCCTAAACGACATTAATTCTGACCTTACTCTACGCCTTGCCCACAAATTTCTCTACCACCCTTTCCTTTTACCGTTTGAATTCCGATCCTACTTCACGAGATTGAAAGAAATACACCAATACCACACTCGTGGCCATGATCTTGACCTATATAGACCCTTTTATCGTACTGACCTTAGTCTGTACACTCCTAAAATAAAGGGGCCAAACGAATGGAATAAATTACCCTCGGAACTGAAACAATGCAAATCTATTTCTCTTTTTAAATCTAAGATACAAACATATTTATTGCAAAATACCGCTAATTAATATATTTTATTTGCAAAGCTGAGCAATTGCATCATACCTGTTGATTATTCACCCGAAATATAAACTTTGTGCTCTTTTATTCCATACCTCCATTATCATGTTAGACATTCTTTAATAGAAGCTGTCTTTTCTTTTATTATATCTTGATTTTGTAATTAATCAGGGATAATTCAAATCCTTCGGGGTTTATCTCCCGCCAATCTATATGTTCTCTAATCTGTATATATTACTGTACTTGTATTCCCTTTCTGTATATGACTGTTTAATTTGATTTCTTTTGATTGGTGAATAAACAAACAAACAAACAAACAAACAAAGTTTCAGTTTCCTAGTCCCAATAGCCAGGGTGTTGGGGTGGAATCAGACATTATACGGCTATTTTATACAATGACGTCATGATGAAAACATAGTGACGTCCTACTTATTGGATCCTTTGGGGCTTAGATTTTCAAAATCCTGCTACTATACTTGATTATCGCACTCTCGCCATGCATGTTGGATCCAAAGTGAGTATATTTCATTCTCGAAACCTGAACCATCCGGTCCTGTTGCGAGGTTGAGTATATCAGCTCCAGACGTCAATTTTCAGCGTCATAATAGGATATCACTCTCGCGTTGAAACACTTCCCTGAACATGAGGCTCACCACGTCAACTACCATGGATGACCACGTGTTGTGGAACTGAACGCGTTATGAACCACCTCAATAGGACATAGCAATACCCCAGCCACCAATCAGATTTTCGTACAGGATTCCCGCCCGAGCAACACACCGCCAGAAGTGACATCATACGCTTATATACTAAAAGCGATGTTTGTCGAACGTTCCCATTAAGTTTCACTCCTTCATTATACCCCTGTTAAAAATAAGATCTAGATATTAGTTTCCCCGTTTATACTGACAGAGCGTATGAAAAGTACTTCGCTCATGCTGAAGTTGTTCTGTCGGATTTAAAACGAACAATTTGTCGCTATACGTCATAGCCACGTCGTAAAGGTCATCTTGGCTATCGAGGGCAGGGTTAAGTGGAGTGAGCCTGTGAAACGGAACAGACACTGTGGGAAGGTTCAACGCGTAATAAACACATCAGCCAGACAACGTCGTTTCCGGCGTGAACAGTAAAATTGGTAATATCAGAATTTATTTGCTTCTGGTAGTCTCCCTTGGGCAGAAAGTACATAACGGTAGCGACTCCCTTGGGCAGATTGTACATACCGGTACCGATAGTTTGCTAAACGCTCTCATGGAGGTGCTCAAACTCCGAACAGCGTATGTCAGCTGAACGACTATCGTCTGGCTACAAGCACTGCCCGCAATTGAAAATATCGTTAACACGCTCTCAGCGTTGAGATTAATCCGTAATATATACCTTCCTTCTTTGCGCTGAAAGACTTTGTTTCATCAACCAAATATATCCCAAAAGTATTTAATAAATAGCTTACACCGAAAAAGAACAACCTGTAACCATCTCGGTCATCTATACGCGATAAGACTGACCCTGGGATCGTGTGTATCCATGTTCAGCCTACTTTCGGCAACTGCTGGAGGGAATTTCCAGAAATCATTACCACGTGACTTCGTCAGCCAATCAGCTAAAGTCTACCGACGTAAGCCCAACGTAACTCGCCATTTTCGAGTCATGTGATGAACTACTTGTTCAAAATTGCAGATCCACCACACCTCTTGGATGATACGAAAGTTATACATACGTATATATTTTGTAAGCCCAGGCAATATCTGTTTCAGAAGTGATATGAAAACCTGTAATATATCAGATTTCTCGAGTCTGTTCTCCGCCGGATGAAGGCCGAACAGAATCCGGTAAAGTACCGGATATCGCTCCGCAATAATGGAGACACACGATTCGCAAGCCATCTTATGGATGGCGAAGTGTACGCAAATGCGAAAAAGAAGTTAGATTCTTGATTTTCTCGCCGTTCCCAACGAATCTATTTGCGTAGGGAGCTGCATATGTGCCATTTGCGTACACTTCGCCATCCATAAGATTCAGTCTTACCGCTTATAGATGACCGAGATGGTTACAGGTTGCATCTGTTCGTGATTAGTCCCATCGTAACAAAGCCACGTGTTCCCTGGTCATCGGATCTGTGCTAGAGCATTCGACTGCAGGCAGTGCTTGTAGCCAGACGATAGTCGTTCAGCTGACATGCGCTGTTCGGAGTTTGGGAGGTGCTCTGCTGGGCTATTCCAGAGCGAGGATATAGCCCTTGGGTATCAAGAAGAGTATAGAATTTATGGCAAAAAGATGCCAACTTGAAGCCGGGTAAAAATGCATGATACAGCATTTAAGAAGAACAAAACAATGTCAGATGCCAGGAGTGCATCTACATAGCCGAGACATACCCGAGTCAACCTGTGTATATTTGAGAACAATAATATTGGTTTGCATTACAAATCCACTCAAGGCAATAATATTTGTGATCGTTTCTTCTCAAAACAGGAATATATTGTACATATTCGGGCTGACGTAGCCAGGCTATTTGCGCGCGCACTTTCGCCGAGGAAAACCCCACACATGGGCGTCACCAGGATTTCTTGTGAGGGGGTCGTTCCTATGCTTACTTATTGGAGAGCCCAGTACTCTGATGTCTAACATAGGAAAATAACATATGGTTGGGCGTTCAAGGGGGGGTCATTCGCACCCAACGACTCACCACCCCCCCCCCTAACCATTGCACGCCCTTGTCACAATATTGTCGTGTGTATTGCGAAATCGGCAAAATTTCTGGCCCCAAAAATAACATCAGCACCTATCACAGCCAGAAATAATTGTTGTTCGTGAGTACACGGCGCAGTATATATTAAGACAGGAATCTAAATAACAGAGCTGCGCAAGTGCAGTTCGTAGTTGATCGCTGATTACAACAAGCACAAGAAGGAAACCAAATACCATGATTTATAATTTTTAGATTGCCCTTTATATCAATTGTAACACGCCATACGAAAGCAGTTCTCAGTTGTGAAAGGCAGCGATATCATTCTATACTCGAATTTAAACGGGCATGACCGAATACTGCCAGCAAACTGATTACTCGTACATACGATCTAAGGAACTGTTGTAAGTCGTTCACGCAGATACAGGAAAACTGGACAAGGAAAACTTGGTGGTTCGTACTTGGCTGCTCGAACGAGGGTCGAGCAATTGTACCTTTACCTTGGATGGTCCCGATGACAACCCAGAGTGCCAGAATGAACTAGAATTCGAACAATTTAACAATCAGATGGTCGAGTGGAAATATCATGTATGTATGCAGAGTAAACCACACGATAAACGGAATTCGTGTATATGATATATTTACGCCACTGGATTTACAGTAGAGGCAAGTGCGATTAATACGGGCACATTGTATATACGAGGTCAATCGTTTCATTCCATATTTTTTTAAAATGGGTCGTGCGAGCGTTATTCAAGATAACATTAAATTAATTCAATATCACAGCCTGTATGGATTTATGCAATCACAAATATTATGCTGGTAAGTGGCGTACATATTACCGTTATTTCCCCGTAATTGTCTGGATAAACCGGTGTAGAAGTCATAAAAGTCTGCTTTCAAAAGCGTGCAAGATTGTTTGCGATTTGATAGGCAGGATTGTTTTAGGTATTTCAGACAAAACCGACAACTTCCAATGCCTGCAAAAGTTACATTTTCAATTTCCAAATGTCACTTTATAGCAGTAATATTTTAAACTAACATGTATACCGTGCGTTATTATCTTTCATGTCGATACAGTGTCTTATCCTTTGTGGATCCACAACTACAATGAATCTATTCAACCTTTTCCAGTTGTTGAAATGTTATCTCGACAACCATCTTGATATCTCGTTATCTTTTAGAATGAGCGACGTGTTCTTCAATTGTGCTGTCTGTTCTTTTCTATAGACACTAACAGACGCCTCCTCCAGTTCAACGACTTTAAGAATTATCGAAAGACGAAACAGTATGGCTCGTTAGAATTTGTGTTGCACACCGCGTGTCATAGCGTCGTCTCACATGAATGTTACGGGGTAACATCACAAAGAAGCAACGAATCGACAAGTACGAGTACTCATAAATGTTATTAAATCTGCATGCAAGGATAATTAAAGACACACTTCCATAAAGAATCAACCAGCTCATTCACGTACGAATATTCCCTTATATCTTTAATAAATAATTATCTAAACTCTACGTATCGAAGAAAGTGACAAGCTTTTTCGGACATGTGAAAGCTGTCAATATATATCAGGGCGTACACAATATGGTATGGTGAAAACTATGGTCGCTGGTTCGAATCCCGGATAGTGCAGTCAACCAAAGGAACTGCTCTTTCTGATCATAAAGCCATCTTGAGAACTTCCAAAGTATTATGTATAAAATTACAATTTCAGGAGTCTGGTCTATGTGAAAGGGCTTCAGCTCACAAGCTTCACAGCTCACTTGACCATTAACAATGTTACGGGAGATTGAAATACCATACCCCCTCCATTGTCCGTCCCATTGTTTGATCAAGGAAGCATCCATCCAAATATAATAAGTTTGGAGAACGTGCAGACAAGGCAAGCGTAGTGTCCAGACGGGAACTGGTAACAAGCACAAAAAGAAATATATAGGTATATTCTGCTTTTGGGTGAGGTTCGCCTCCAGCAACACACAATCTCAAGTCAGTCGATTAAAAAAAATCAAATGAGCTAGCTTTCTAATTTCTGTCAATGGTTTCTAATTGAAGAAGTATTAGATTATGGTCACAGCCTCTGTCAGAAGTCCAGTTAATGAACTTCTGCTTCTTAACAAATATGATAAATGAACCCAGTCTGCATACCAACATTGCCGTTCTCGATTCGTTCCACTACAATATATTAGCCCTATTATCTACATTTCGGATAAGTTTCCGTACCACCAGAAATCAGTGTTATTCTGGGAGCCTCATTATATTTCTCGGGTGAATGACTAACATCAATATTTTGTCTTCACATCAGTTATTAATAATATTGAGACATTTCCTCAAGTCTGCTTCGGGCCTCGTCAGCTTATAATTGATTCAATCAGGAAAACTCACGTCTTGGTCGCAGTTCTGTACGGCACCGACATCGCTCTATTGTTATAAATCATTAATTACTCAAGCAGAGTTTTTACTTTCCCAATCTTTTTTATTCCTCGTCATGCATTAGTGAAGAATAATTGAAGTAGATTCATTTGTCAATATCGGATGCATTATTTCTAATATTTATAAAACTGTGCGGATACAATTCTACTGGTTTATTGTTAATTGAAAAAACCCCAGACCATTTCGTTTAGTTGACTTTACCAAGTAGTTTATATGAAGATATTTTTGTCACTAAGAAAGTGATCGTATAACACTATTTACGTTATTTTGAGATTACACTAACTCAGTATAGCACAGATTCTAGTGCTAAAAATTGGTTGAGTCCCGTGCGGGATTCGAACCCGCGACCCCCAGAGCCAGGCACCTAAGTAGATTATAGGTTTGCTCTTGGATTCTAGTATTTCTTAGATGTGATACTGAGCAGTTAGCCTACATACCGCCGACAATTCGCTACTGCTTTTGTTATATATCTATCCATCTCCAAGAACCATTCAAATCAAGTTTACATTGCTTTTTGAATGAAATGTTACCCACCAAATTAAGACGTATTCCTTGATGAAAATCTTTAGTCAGAATGCTGTGAAACTTCATCAGGATACCCATGGCATTGGGCAAAGTGACCTAGACCCCAAAAGAATAAAAAAAGCATATAAGGCCCACTGGGGTCTGGGAACATGAAATCTACATTCACAAACTATAACATAGGTGAACCTATTTTCACCATTGAACGACCACAGTCATTGCGTGGAGGTTAAGGTACTTTGTCAGGAAACTTGCATTGTCACTGCACGGTTGTCATAAATAAATGAAAATACCCAAAGAAAAACACATACGCCCCTCCCCCCATGAACTGACTAACATCATAACATGTCATCTTAAGAGCAGTTTTTGGAAGTGGGGGCTAGTGGCAGGGCGATGGCAGGGTTCTGTAAAATATGTAAATGTAGTACCAGTATGCTTAAATAATTTGACCAAAGATCATATATTGTTTACCAGTACATAACCAGTACACTACAGAACATGCAGTTCATTTTTTTCTGTAAACAATATTTCATCATAAAGAAAGACACTAAAAAGATGGTCCTAGATAGCACACACACCTGGCCTGGTTATAGTTGAATGTCTAACCTTAATCATGGCAATACTGGCCTGAATCTAACCAATCACAGAGAACTTGTCAAACAGTAATCTACTTATAGAACTGAGATCAAACATGGCAAAAATGTCATGATGGAAAACGCATTTTTAGACATTAAACAAATGTCATATACAAGCACTTATTAGCACAAGGACTACACAACAATGTTAAACATCTCAAGACCAGACTGCAGTTATGACATATTCCAGATTGACCAGCTTATGAAGATAACTTTATTTGACCCCACTCCCCCCAATCCTACAGAATCAAGCTATGAACTAGACCACAGAAATATTGGAGAGTCCTTCTCCAAAAGTGGAATGATGGCATTTTTAGTGAACATAGTGGAGAAAGAAGAAGTGGAGACTCCAAAAGGTATTGTATCTAACAAACAAATCTTCTTGGAAAAAAATTCTACTCTAGATTTTGTAGGTCTGAACCATACGAATTCCAATGCAAAGGGTAAAGCTAAACCAGAAGATAATTAATAACTTCTGTAATCAATTTCTTAAAATTTAGTTCCCCCAATTTGTAAAACATAACTTGAGGATCTAAGCTTAGATATTTTACATAGATTAACTTCCCAGATCAACAGATCTGTCAAATATATATAAATATATATTTTAATACATTTGTTACAAGTTTTATTCCATTTTGACGTCCAACAGTGATATGTGCCTGTGTAAGTGTGCACGAGTGCATGTTGTGTGAAATGCGGACTTTAATATGAAAAAGCTCTATTCATACACAGTCAAACCTCCATGAGGACTGTGCTCGTTTGGCTACATAAGAATAACATCTTCTCAAAGAGAACTTTCATCAATTCCTATATATGACAAGCTTTTCAAAGGTTTCTTTCTACAAGTAACGATGATCCAAAAGCAGTTTTTCTTATGTTTGTAAGTGTGCAACAGTGTAATGACAAGTGTTCATCGATATCGAAAAACATACACATTCAGTCTCACTACAGTGTTGCATCTCGATCGCTACAATTTTGTACACTAATGTCCTCTTTTTACACAAAATACATGTGTGAAAGTGTGTGAAAACTGGAGTATAGTATTGTATCCCAAGTAAAAATAAATATCATGTATACAGATTTTGAAATATTTGGTATATTCTTTCAACAACTGTACAGTAAAATTCAATTATACCATAAGTGGTGCATTGTAAAATAAGTAATATTGACAGGTAACATTGGAAGGCACAATCGTGCCCGTTAAAGCCATACACACAGCTATAAATTATCACTGACATATAGAGAAACCTTTCAAACCAAAATATCCTAACATTCGACCCATACTGGAACTTCGTAGCCAGAGTGAGAACTCATATGCAGAAATTTTGAAGAGTTGCCACCGGGCATTGAGCGACACTCGTAACTGACATGTCCATGTCCGACACTTCCTCAGCTCGTCCTGGGCTACGGCTGTAACACAGCAGCGTGACATATTGATGAACGACGTAGCATTGGCACGCGTTTTTAGGCAGGCTTCTATACTCCTGAGAACATCGTTAGTCTTGAGAATGAGTAACATTTGTCGTGGAACTCGGTTGAGGATTTCTGATATTTGTGGCAGGTATTCAGCAGCATTGTTCTTAATTTCTTCATCCTGAAATAACAGAATTAGCAGGATAAATATTATACTCTATAAGGAACAAACTTCCAGCTTTGGTTCCTTCTGTTTGATATTCAGATCATGCCCACATGTGTATGCATTATAAGCAATAAATGCTCTGCCAAATTATAATCAATTCTGTTTAGTCTATCTATATTTCAACATCTTTGAACCCCTTCACAGGTGCAAGGGAGACAACTTTGAGAGATTAGAATAAAATTTATTGCCCAAAGACACCCACCCGGAGCCGGGTACAAATACATGACAATACCATAATATTGACTGCCTCCCTATAAATTGTTGATTAGGGAAATAGCATGTGTGTTGTCACCGTGACTTGGAACATTTGCAGTATATCGTTTACTCCACATTCTTGATTAGTTAAATGGCAATTGTGGCATGTTAAAACTTCACATCAGTTTAAATTTAAATATATCTATCAAAAACTTTGTTCATATAGTTAACTCAATGAAATGCATCTATCCAACAGCCAATACCAGATTTCCTGCAAAAAAATCAAATATTCCTCCATGTAGAATGTGTACCTCAGAAGATGAATATTCCTGGTTACCAATCCCTGTGGAGACAGCGTTCCAGGACCTAGCAGTCAACATACAGGCAAACAGACCATGTAGATCACCAGCGTTCATCACAGTCGAGTAATATTTGATACCTTGTACATCAGCATTGATCAGGGACATCCACAACTTACAGTAATTCACACGAAAATCATCCGTCAATGACTGAAAATGGAAGAGAAGACAGGTACGTTTGAATGGTACACTGAAACTGCTCAGCCACCCCATTGTGAAATATTTAATCAGGAATCAAAATTGACATTGTTTGTTCAGGAAAGAAATGTAGACATTGGCAATCAAGTCTATAATCTATTACTGTATGATGAGTGATTCACTTGGAAGGAACAAGTACCACATTTAGAAGGATCAAGTACCATCCAATTGCCTGAGTTTACCTGGTAGAGTCCATGGTCCAGAAGTACAATCTGTGTTCCTGTATTAGTTTTGTTCACTAGTACATTCCCAGGGTGGGGGTCACAGTGGACATATCCCTGTACAAATATCATCTCACTGTACAGCTTACCTAGGTCTTTAGTCACCTGTTCATTGTTAGCCAAGACAAGATGTATTAATAGGGAATTCAAACTCACATACCCCCCCCCCCCTGTTATCTCTGGATTGCTAGTTCAAAAATTCTCCAAAAATAATGTACAATGCTTCATAATAAGTCTCATTATTCATTATGACAGCAAATGTTCATATTAAACATCCAAAGACTTTAGTGTACAGACATGCAGCAATGGGAAGAGATGCATGGTGTAAGGGAGATAACCCTGATAATGCCAGCAGAAACCATCCGTTCAATAACTTCACCCTGTGAAATATACACTATCGTTATACAATAGTATAATAGTGCCCAGTTGAATTAACGTTTTCATGAACATTCTCCATGCATTTTATTTCATTGGACAACCTGATAGGACATTAATACTATACCTCATTGACAGCAATATTGTGTTTCATCATGTATTCTCGGTCATCAACTTTCCCTCCTTCACAGAACTCCATTGTTAATACCCTCTCTGAGGATAAATCCCAGTATATTTTGGGCACCTAAAACATAACCAACCAAAACATTATGCAAAGAGGGCAGTATTTGGGGGGGAAAAGACATTATCCATGTGGATAAAAAAAAATGAGAGAAGACGTTGTGATCCACTTCAAAAAGTCAAAACACTGGAAAGTTATTTCAGGAGTCAGCAAATCGATGGCAAAAGAAGACCGGAAACGAATGTTGGCGAGAAGCTAGATTACCCAGATGTGTAGGATGGATTAATTGCGGCCAGAAAGTGGCGTTAATTACTGTTTTCATCCAATAAAATCAGCATTATTTCGTTACTGAAGACAGAAACTAGAAGCAAGAAGAGTTGTTCCCCTTGAATGTGATACTGGCAATAGAAACTACACCAGCTGATGACGTGTATTACCGTAGCCGTCAGGACAAGGCTGACAGTGAATTAAGATGGATGGGTCATTTGGAATTCCTGGTTAAGGCCTTGTTTTCCACCCAGTTGCATCAAAGTGCATGTGTATAAGCATTATGCATACCTTAGAAAAGTGGATTTCCAGAATTCAAGTGTCGGAATAAATCTAAATGATGGGACTCTTAAAGACGTCCACTTGCAGTGTTCCATAGTTTGTTAAGTCCATATTTTAGGATCTAACAACTAATCATTCATTGACTGTGAATCACAAACTACTACCACAGTATAATCTGTGAAGTGACCATTTATACAATAATATCTTGACGGATAAGCAACCATCTGGAAATCATTACATCAGAAATATTACCCAACCGGAATGACTCACTTATAACTTACTTTTAAGAAAGGGAAATGCTTATAGAGCCTTTCAACCCGTTCACAGTTTTTGCCTTCATTGAGGAAGTCCAGTTCCAAAGGCAAGTTTTTCTTGGTTTCTTCTGCTAACCATTTATACTGGAACTCCGGGAATAACCATGCCACAAGATGTACAAGTACCTGTAAATTATGAAGTATATAAGTTACAATTTTGTATGAGTTCTTGTGAAAAAAGCTGCTCTTTTTTCACATCAATTAATATATCACCTCGTACATTAAAATATTACAGCTGACAAGATTGACACTATGACAATGCTGACATCACATTGAGATAGACTTTTTTAAGATTTGAATTGATAGCATTCAGTTCACTAGCTTGAACATACAAGAAAATCAATTCATACCTCCATAGTTTTTATATCTACGAAAGAGTGTGCCTTCACTTTGGGGTGTTGTACTTTGACAGCCACAATTTGTCCATCTTTTAATGTGGCCTTGTGAACCTGGGCTAAGGAGGCTGCTCCTAATGGTTCAGGGTCAAATGTCTCAAATATTTCATCCACCTGCCAAGAAAAACGATAGTACTGAATGGCAATCTAATACACAATTGGTCATCTAAACAATTAGATCATATAATGAACTACCCACCCTTGGATATTATGACATTTTGACAGTATGACTATAATATTATTTTGTGTATGAATTAATATTTAGTACAGTATTTATGCTGCACAAAGGAAGTTAATGTTTACCTGACAATTCATATATGAAGTAGTATGGATACAAGCACTAGAACTTAAAGCATCACATCAAGGGAGACAACTCTAATCACACTCCACAGCATCACACCAAGGGAGAGAACTCTAATAACACTCTACAGCATCACCATTTGCGTACACTTCGCCATCCATAAGATGGCTTGCGAATCGTGTGTCTCCATTATCGCGGAGCGATATCCGGTGTTTTACCGGATTCTGTTCGGCCTTCATCCGGCGGAGAACAGACTCGAAAACTCCGATAAATTACAGGTTTTCATACATACCCCGGAAACAGATATTGCCTGGGCTTACAAAATATATAGGTATGAATAACTTTCGTATCATCCACGAGGTGTGGTATAGATCTGTAATTTTGAACAAGTAGATCGTCACATGACTCGAAAATGGCGGGTTACGTTGGGGTTACGTCGGTAGACTTTAGCTGATTGGCTGACAAAGTCACGTGGTATTGATTTCTGGAAATTCCCTCTAGCAGTTGCCGAAAGTAGTCTGAAATGGACACACACGATCCCAGGGTCAGTCTTACCGCGTATAGATGACCGAAATGGTTACAGGTTGCAGCATCACATCAATGGAAACAACTCTTGGGTACCAAAAAGCAAAAATAATAGCTTCTGACACTATTTAGGCCAACAGAGCAAGTTCAAATCTTCTCCACAGCTTGAGCATTTTTTGTACTGGTGCCACTGCACTAATCACATAACTTACACAATGAAGCAAGTATATTCATTACTCCACAGTAGACAATGATCATGCTTCATGTTATAGAGAAAATATACATAAAAGATGAAACACAAAATATCTTTCACATTGTAGACATTGTCGATTGTAGGTTCATTTACATAATTAAGGACAATTTGATAAAAAAATGTCAATTTTCTTATATTTCAACAAGAGGTAGCTAAAACCTTTAACATTCAAAATATAGGATAAAATTCAGGGGTCACCAGGCTTATTTTTGCATAATCGGGGAATTTATATGATGTACTATTATGGTTCAACCATATACTAATATATGAGATTAGATAGAAATTCCATGAAAAATGCCTCTATTTTCATAGAAAAAGGTCATATTTTCTAAGAAGTTAAAATGCCGCAATATCTTTCTGGAACTATGCTGAATCGGAAAATCTAATAAAAATCGGGGGTCACCAAGCTTCTCTTCCAGACAGTAGCATGCCAACATGAAAAACCATGATCATGAGGCCATATTAATCATATTTCGCTAAGTCAATTTGCCTGCATTCCCACGTTGAGGCTGAATTGCCTTAAAATTTGAAAAACACAATATCCAATTCAAAAATCCTTTCACAACTTTTCTCGTAAATGCTTATATTTTTCTTTTCTATTAAATTTCTATCAAATATCGCTGTTTTGGTAGATGCGCAGAAACGTGCAGTAGACGTAAAATTGGATTCATCTGGAACCTCCTCAAGGATACGTAGCCCCCCCTCCCCCCCCCCCGTTTCGTAAACCACTTGATAATTTGTCTTCCATAGAAATAACTATTCAACATAACAATAACAATGTATATATTCTATGAAAGTGTATGTCCTGAAAAATTCACTTTTGTAATTTGCATAACTGTTGCTACTACTGTGTAAAATATATTCAAAATTTAAAAAAATTAAATGAAAACCATAGCCTCAGTTTTTCAATTGAAATTTCATGAAAACTGTTCAACATATTTCAAATGGTATACCTTGATCAAAGACAACTAGAACTAGTAAACGGCATCTCACTTTTTATAAGTTTTATCGTAGAAAGTTATAAGATAATCAGATTTAGTTAATTTATTTTAGTTAAAATGCTATAAAAAATAGAACTAGGCAGAAATTTAAAAAAGTGAAACAATTTCTACTAGCTCCAGTTGTCTCTGATCAAGGTATACCATCAAATTCGAAATATGTTAAACAATATTTTCTACAGGGCATGAGCAACAGTTATGTAAATTGCATAAGTGAATTCCTCAGGACCTACGCTTTCATAAAATATATACATCATTTATTGCTACGTCGAATATTTATTGCTACAGAAGGCAAATTATCAAGGGGTGTACAAAATTGCCTCAGAAGAAATGAGAATTTAAATTAGGGTTCACATGCTGCATAGAGTATATACAGTTAGTTAGGATTGGTAAAGACAATTGTACATGCTGGCTACAGTACAGCATCCCATAAGTGTACAATGATGTAAGCTTTCAGAAAATATAGGCTATGGAGTGCAGTGAGGTTTAGTTCTCGGTAATGAGGGTGAGACTCACTTCCCTAGGGGTGGGGACTACTCCCTAGGGGTACTGGATGTGTCACATAAGTATGCTTAGCAAACCTGGAAAATTTTAGCCCACTAAGTGGGGGAAAAATTAACCAGAAAAATTTTCATCACAGACAGACATCAGACCAGACAGAGGTTGCATTAATAAGCTCCCATATAGCTAAGATGCAAGCCAAATATAAATATTGATTACACAGTGGTGCGCTACAATCTGTGAGATCATCTAGGCTCACAGCCTTGTTACTATTCACTTATTATTCATGCCAACTGGTGTCCAAAAATTCAAGAGAACAAATCTTAACCGACAACAAAATATACCCTGGCATGACGTCATGAGATAATGTTACATTTCCACAGGGATGACGTCTTCTGTTCCACTGATGTGGGCATGACATGACCTAGAGCATTGTGCAACATCATTGAATATAGACGGTATATGTGACTGTCATGCATATGGGTTCTGGGTACTGAGCCTAGATGATGTCATAATTTACTGACAACAGCGCCAAGGTCAAGGGACATAACTAGCGATGCATGTTTTCAGGATATGTCGTCATTCGCCGATTTTCCATTCTCCCAATTCATCTTTTACCATCCACTCAATCAAAATATGACTGAAAATGGGAAAATTGTTAGCCTTGCATTTTAACTTAACATTTCACCAAGAAGCAAGTCAAATGGTTTGAACCCTCTGAAAATCTATAACTTTTCCAGCACTAAATTCAGGAAATTTCATAACCTGCATCAGACACACAGTTTGGATGCAATAAACAACCTGTTACCTTTATAACACTATTATGACTCTCTAGCTTTTAATTTTTAGCATGACAATTTTTCTCTCAAATCCATATTGTCCAGGACTCCAACCCTGGTTTTCAGATCTCAATTTCCATGTCTTTCCAGGTTCTTGTAGGATCCATATGAACCCTGGATTACGGTACCTACCTTTTTACCCATATCTTCCTCAATAACTCTGTATAGATCTTGAAGGGGAGACTGTGGAGCCTGGTTATGTAATACTTTCATCGTCTGTACATACTCCATAGGTAACAGATACTCCAGAGCCCCGATGTGTTGTCCTACTTTGATGAAACCCCCTCCATTGGCACAACACATTTCTCGCAGTTTCACAGCTGACCTTCTGTGTAGCTGGCAATAATACATAAGACAGATACCGTTTTATACTTTGATAGCTTACAACTGAGCATTTATTACAATGAACTCAGCGAGATATTCTAGACAGCAGTCCACCCATTATTTTATCCAAGAGACAAAGCTTAATAAGGTAATTCAAGCCTCAAAACATTGTCTGTTGACCAACCCTAAATTCTCTGATGTAGGTAGCTGGGGTATTGATCAGTAGAAACACGTCAACAAGATTTCAGATCTAGATATTTGTGTACATACCTGCTAGTATACCAGGTTAGTTGTTTTTCACCAGGATCATGAAAAATCTATTTTCTGAACAACAAGGTGAGGAAGTCAAAGCAAACTGATACATGTCCACATACATTTGTTTATGTAGAGAAACTTTATTGGATCTTAAAAATGCTAACATGTTGAATATAAATGCATAATTTTTGTATGAAGTTTACATTTCATTAAACTGTATGACATTAGAAATTGCTATTTCAGACCATGAAATTATCTCCAAAATGAAAACTCATCCCTGCAGTGGCCTCCACTGATATTTTAATCACTGTTTCCTCACAATGTGATCTTTTTATTAATTGAATAAAAAGTGGGGGTCTTCAATCTACTTTTTTACAGAAAATTCTTTGCGTGTCCCTATACCCATAGTTTTCTAAGCTATGTGACGTCGTTACCTCCCCTGATATCGATGTTGAGGGAGTCATTACAGAGGAACAACTGTGGCGCAATGATGTTGCCAGGAACCACCTGAGGAGGATTCTCGTAACTCACAAGAATTACATGCTTAAAATTTAAATAAAATATAACGCTAGAAATATATATTATATATCATTGGAATACTTTATACAACATACCATCAATATTTCTTCTTAAATTGAATGGAGTGCCATCTTAAATTAATTAAATAGCTATGTTGTGCCCCTATCCATCTCCTTATGAATGCTGAAGGTGACAGACAACCAAATAATAAAGGAAGATAATCAAACCTGGGATTTCTGTACAATATATGTTGGATCCTCTGGCTTCAGGTTTCTCAAAGTCATTTTATAGTCAAATACTATTCCTGCTGCCTGGAATAACAAACCAGTTTACATGTAATTCAACCTGAAACAGACTCATGTCAATTAACAGTGAATGTAAAATGCATGTAGTTTGCAACTTAATTGAGAATGTTTATAAATGGAATGGGCGCTCCTAGAACTTGTATGCCTCTGCCTTCAGAATCAGTGAATGTAGCATTAATGAATTATGACAGATTTTAAGAGAATTGTTCAGTTCAATACCAGCTATAAGGAAGAAGCATCATAATTTGCTCTTGGATTATAGGTGGGAGACGATCAGTGAAGACCAATTAATGATAATTAAACATGTCTACAAAGTTTCAGAAGCATCCAGTCAACTGTGGAATCATGGTCTATATACTGGAATAGATGCAGCAAATCGGTAAAGTCCAAAACATCATAAATATGACAAAAAAAATCATATTTCATGAATAAGATATGCACATCCCCAAACCATATTAAATATGTAAATAAGTTTCCAAAGTATCCAGTGACAGCAGTTGGACAAGTTGATTTCACAAGAACATAGTCCGTATACCCCACTGGAATAAATAAAGATACCCCACTGGAATAAATAAAGAAAATCAACAAAGTCCAATTCCTGGTAATTTTGACACAAATCAATATTTCATCTTACAAATAGGATATGCACATCCAGAAACCCAACTAAGCATGTCTATAAGTTTCAGAAGCATCCCGGCATACATTTTTCGCTGAAATTATCATTCTTTCACCTCAATTTTTAATAGTTCTAAATTATTGAGAATTCGTGAACATGGTGACTCATATTTTGTTTTGTTTTCATGCATATCAAGAAACTCATTCATTCTGTTAATTTGAAGAAATCTGTCAGTTTGAAGGAAACCATACAAATGATTGTGAAATTCCTTCAAACTATACTTACCGTAAAAGCTGCCCGACCAAAGCGTAATGCTCCTATGGTGGATACTTCCCAGTCGTTGTTCTTTAACAGTAGCAATGTACCTCCTGTCACTCCAGTCAGAGCAGCAAGTTTGAGTCCCTTTAATAACTTTCTGGCCATCTGCACTCATGCATCACTTTTTGAGATAGAAGTATACTGTAAACAACAACAAGATTCAATAGACAGTGCCTCATGGCATAACAAAAATTAAATTAACAATAATTCATGCTCAGTCTTCACCAGAAAACGCGAGTGATCATTCACCTTCTCTATCACACAAACTGTGAACATTGCCCAGTGTGTGATTTTTACAAAAATATATAGGAAGGAAGAAACGTCCGAAGGGGGAAATTCTGCACTGGGAAATGTTCAGGGGGAAATGTCAGAGGGAACTGATCTCAGGGGTAAATATCTGTGCACCGATCTCAAAGTTTCAATTTTTGTGTGCAGTGTTCATTCTGTTGACCCCACAGCACAACAATCATCAAAATATCCATCAGTGTGCAAAATGTGATGATGATCAGGGGAACACAAATTATGTCCGTACTCCGTATGGAATACCTCAGGTTCACAGTTATGGAAATTGCAGAATTTGGGAACGTTGTCGAATTTAGCGACAGTACATGTATGCTGAAATTGTTTACAAATTTTGGGTTAATTTTCCCAATAAAAAACTTAAATGGCACTTAACGAATGACAATATAATTTCTCTATCAATAGGTTTCGTTCTCTTGAATTCCATGCTGCGATTACAATATTCTACCGATCATCTTTGCTCTGCTGTAAGACAGAAAATGTGTCTTTAGTCTTTTCTCCTCCGTGTCAGGAGTGAGTTGCCAATTTTCGGGTTGCTGAATTCAAAAAGCATTCCCGAATTCAACAACATTCCGGAATTCTGTAATTTCCAGAAAGAAAGATAATGTGTTTGTTGGGGGGGGGTGAGCTATTGTTTCAGAAAACTTAGCCAAGCCATTACGGGGCCGTAGTTGTTGGAAGAGTGTTGGACAGCTCATATTTTCCGAAGCCCTTAGTCAGAAACAATAAAATAATTTGATTCTGTTTTTTCTTACCTTTATATTCAGCTCTTGTTTATCAAAAACTGTCCAGTTTTATCTTCACGGCAGACCGAAAGTCAAAGCCACCACTTCCGTTTTGAACTACTCGTACGGCTCTGCATGTAGATTACGCGCCACAACAACAGCCGGTTTCTGTAGACACGTTCTGAGTTTCGGTCTGCCATGAAGCGAAAACTGGACAGATGATAAACGAGACCTGAATATAAAGGTAAGATCATAAAGAATCAAATTATTTTATTGTTTCTGACTAACGACTCGATCGAGGTATAGGCCTATACCTCGATTGGGGTATAGGGCTATGTCAACTTCAGTTTTTATATATTTATGGAAAATGTGGACATCCACACATACCCCGTACTGCATGGATCTTTCTATAACATCTATGGCTTCATTGTTCCATGATTTTCATGGCAACTTATTGCTTCGTTTTAGGCGACTATTCATTCAAATTAGCCACTTTAATATTTCAAGAATGAAACAGGACTTCAAATGACATATTCGATGAAATATATTCTGTAAATGAAAATGGCATGTGATGGCATATGGTTTTGGTTTGGTTTGGTTTGGTTTGATTGGGCACATATACTTCCATCTCAAAGTCATATCCAAGTTGCATGAATGTAGATACAATGACTGATGAATAAATTAGATTAAATTGTCTGATGTATGCACAATCTCCTAGCATGCACACACATGGCAGGGTCATAATACCCAGAGCAGAGGTCTGTTTTTTTATGTACACATGCTAGCAGATTAGATTATATTTCTGTCAATTAAACTTGATTTAGTAACTGGGCATATTGCCTCTCACAGGGCCGTAGCCAGGATAAACTGAGGGGTGGTTCGCCTTCACTCCAAAGGGGCACATCAGGGGGTTCGCTGTATGGGGAAAAGGGGCAAATAGGGGGTTCGCTTCAATGTTTGAAAAGGGAATTTATATGAGAAAATATATAAAATTTCCGAAAGGGGGGTTCGCCCGAACCCAGAAAAACCCCCCTGGCTACGGGCCTGTCTCAAATCCTGCAATTTGCACATGACCTTGAAATGGAAGTATTTTCATTCACAGAATAAATTTAATCAAATATGTCATTTGAAGTCATGTTTCATTTTTGAAATATTGAAGTGGCTAATTTGAATGAATAGTTGCATGAAACAAGCAATAAGTTGCTGTGAAAATCATGGAACAATGAAGCCATAGATGCTGTTGAAAGATCGATGCAGTCCGGGGTATGTGTGGATGTCCACATTTTCCATAAATATATAAAAACTGAAGTTGACATAGCCCTATACCCCGATCAAGGTATAATAACTCGACCAAGGTATTTCCCCAACCTAAACAACTACGGCTGCTGAATGGCTTGGCGCCGGGGCCTTGTTCGCACGCAGTATAGAAAAAGGCTACAGAAAACTGTAAACAATACACCCCTCCCCACACACCCATACCGTAGTTCAACAAGCTAAACCCTACTGACATTCAATTTTGTGTTGTCAATATCACAAATTTTTCTACGAAGTAGGCTACAGATCGCAAATTGTCCGGTAATGAGTGAGTGAGTGAGTGAGTCAGTCAGTCCATCCGAATCCTTTCGTCGACAAAATAAGGAGAACCGTTGACATTAGAACCTTGATTTTTGGCATGAACGTGCATTAGGGCATTGTTACCAGCAAGTTCTGAGTTGACCGAATTCTGATTAAAATTTGATCTATAATTTTTTTTTTTATTATTTATTGATGGCTCAGCGAGTACACTGTCATGCCCATCGGGAACCCTTGGCTGTATGTTTCACTGTATATATAACACAGTGGTGGGATATGCCATCCGTAATTGTTTTTATGAAATAGGAAATGCTAATTTCCATCATTTGTTAGTGCATTTATCTACACCGCTATGCCAGCCTCAATACACACAATTCAGTATATTGTTATAGATATATGTAAACTGTGGCCTTTAACGTGTATCCTATTTCACATCCAAACATTTCATCACTGACCACATCAGGCTTCAAATTCAGGTCAAATTACCCACTGATGGTGAAATATCCTACATCAACCAATTAAGTCAGCCTGGTGCAATAACCCAGCAGAAGAAAGAAAGATGTGGTATCATCCTTCAGATTAGTCTGTGTGAGCGACAATGATAAAAGTTTACTAAGGGTGAAACAAAGCCATGACGGCATTTTTAAAGGGTCTTCTTTTGGTAGAATTTAACTAGATAAAGTAACTTTGATCATGATGTGAAAATATGATAACTTGATTTTTTTTGTACCTCTTGAATATTGACTATATATCACACTTGGATATAATTTAAACAAAAAATTACATGTGTAAACAAAATATGTCTAAATTTTTCTTGTCATTTCAAATCTTGATCCATTTTGATTCCTTGATTAGGGGATACAGAATCACTGCCACGGAGTGTGTTGGTGTGTCACAGCAATGCAATTCCGATTCACACAACGAAGCTGAGGTGGTTTAACGTTTATCAATGAAGAAAATCACCGATCAACCGCCATAGAATATAATGTGAAACAAGAAAACCGGAATAGTACATTCATCAGATTGCCGATACCCAAAATGTGTTGTCTCATATATCTAGATAACAACGTGATGTAGAGACGCTATTTATTCGTCTTTGTACCGGTTATGCTCAGGAGAATGACATAGAATCATTATTATCTTGTGCAGAGAAGGCGTTGGTCTTGAGTTGAATTACCGTAAACTACATAAATGCTACCTTTCTACTATAGTACTATATATAAAAATTTGTTGTATTGTTGGGAAAATAATGTGATTCAAAAAGTTGTTTTTGATCCTGGACAAGGGCACTGAAAACCATTAAAGAGATGTAAATGTATTTTCACACGTAAAGCTTGAAATCTACTGAACCTTTATTATTCAATCTGTTTCCTTTAGTTAAAAAATTGTAAAAATCAGCGATCGTTATTTAATTTTGGAATGAAGGCGCTTTAGAAGACTGTTACCAACAAGTTCTGAGCTGACCTACTTTTGATAAAAATTCCTGGTGATTTTTGATGAAAATCACTGGCGATTCTGACTTGGGCGTAGTTCAACAAGCTGAACCCTGCTGACATTTAATTTTGTGATATTGACAACGCAGGGTTCAGCCGTTGAACCGAAATTTCCTATCGCAAAATTTTCGGCCTCCCGACCTAGGTAACAGCGGGTGGATTTGGGCTCACAAAAATCGATAATACCTACCGCTTTGCACTCGCTTGGATAGAATACATATTTGCCTACTTCCCTGGCCATTTATTTTATCCGTCCAGCTTCTTTAATTTCCATAAACGGCAAAAGAAAAAAAAATCATCGCGGCTGATCTTCCAAAAACGAAATCGGCCGCCATTTTATCACGTGACCGTGAATCTCGCGTGATGTTATTCTAAATTCAGGATTACACGAGTCGGAAGAACTGAATCCGCTCAGTCGATCCAGTCGCTTAGGGAGATGAAAAATCCCGTGAATCACCTTTTCCAGTATGTGCCTTCTATTATGCTTGATACCTATAGTTACAATTTTACATTTAAAAGCAGATAAGTTGACAGCCTTATGAATGAGCCGTTTCCGACCTTCCCGTCTACAGTCCCGAAATTACAATCGAGGTACGATCAGTCTCGTGTCACCATAGTGATATTTTCAAAATGGTGGCATATTTAGTTTTTGGAAGATCAGCGACGATGATTTTTCTTTCTTTCGCCGTTTATGGAAATTAAAGAAGCTGGACGGAGAAAATAAATGGCCAGGGAAGTAGGCAAATATGTATTCTATCCAAGTGAGTGCAAAGCGGTAGGTATTATCGATTTTTGTGAGCCCAAATCCACCCGCTGTTAACTGGGTCGGGAGGCCGAAAATTTTGCGATAGGAAATTTCGGTTCAACGGCTGAACCCTGCGTTGTCAATATCACAAAATTAAATGTCAGCAGGGTTCAGCTTGTTGAACTAACTTGGGCGGTGCCCATCTTAATATAGGCAGGATTTCAACTGGGGGTGGGGATTTCCAAGAGTTCAGTTCGCGTTCGAGTCCTAATGCCTACTCTACTTCGTAGGTCCTGTGACGTTAGTCACACTGCTCATGTAAGAAATTGGGCCAAGAAATTGTCATTTAAATGTCAGTAGCTTGTATCTTGTGTCGTCTGCTAGGCTCATCCCAGGGATGAGCCCCAATTATAAAGACAGTTACCAGGATCAAGGATAATCGTCTTTACCTCGGTTAGTTTCGATAATTACAAATGAGGAATCAATTTAGCATTGATTAACAATAGCCTATTAATCTCATTCTTACATAAAATTGCACAGTACGGTTCACCTTTTTCTATCAAGTGTTGTTGTTGTTGTCTTTGCAGACAAAAGTTATCTCCCCTGTCGCCGTATGGGATGCTGGGAAAGTGCGTTCCAAAAAATCCATTTATTTGTATTATTCCGAATTCACACGAGATTTAATTACTGGATTATCTATCTATATCGACCTATACAGACTGTTTGCCGCTGTCTTGGAAGTTAGAAAAAGATTATTTAGTTTTCACTGACACGAGATCATACGAGACTTCACAAAACGAACGAACGATGGCTGGGTTGTCTCGGTAAGTTGTGTTTTTTTGTCCAGTTTACTCAAAATCAGGCGCTGAAGATGTAGTTTTACTTTAACTTTTGAGCACCCACACATTTGTTTGATTCTATCCACACCATAACTATAGCTTGAATCATCACAATATGCCCCCAATGTCCAGTGCAAATGTTGAACTGGTGTATTGATATTATCGAGGGTTCAAATTTCGTCAAGATGGGTTCAGAAAAAAAACAATCACAACAACAATATATATATATGTATAGATAACCAGTTCTTCCTGTAAAAGAAAACATTTAAGAGATAAAGCACCACATCTAAACACAAACTATGTCTACAAAAGATATTGTCCAGGACAGGTGGGAAATTCAGGTACACTCACTGGCACATTCAGAAAACCCCACTGACAAAACGTCCTATGGGAATGTCCAGAAGGGAAATTTATCTCCTTGTGGAAATGTCCGTGGATGTGTGGATGAGTCCAAAATAACTGCTGTCAAATCCTCAAACCTGAAAGATATCAGATGACACAGCCCAATGTCAAGGTTCGTATTGAAATTAACAACATGCACTGATGGGGAGCATAAAGGAGCTAATGCGTTTGTGATTTGAAAATGAACAAGAAGTGACACTCGCTTTCCACAGATTAGCTTCATTATGCTCCCCGATCAATGTGAGTAGATTTCAACTTTCATTTCAGCTGCGCACAAAATTAACCTGCAGTGAATGGTAATAAAATATAGCTTTTTTCGCTCTGGATCAGTATTTCTATCTTTCTACCAACATTCAATGCTCAATAATTTCTCATTCTAGAGATATCACCATTCATTCATAACTGCAATGATTTTTTAGACACAAAAAGAAATGGACATGTCATTTGATTGGTTGATTCAAATTACGGGAGACTTTTCCAAACACTAAAACGATGTAAGGGAAGCTTCTATGACAGACAAATGACAGGTTAAATGTTTTAATCCATGACTTGCCTGGAATGATAGTAAGCGACTAAGTATATCAAAACTATGATGTAGGTGTACACTTAACATATTTAAAACAATTAATTGGAATTTGATGCTTTGACTTGCTTTCAATGGTGAAACCTGTCACCCCTACACAGGCACATTGCGTCACACACAAATACAGAACGAAATAAATGATGCATACGCCAGCAGCGATCTAACACATCTGTTCCATCTCCGACTGAATTTCCAGGTTCAATTTGGGGACAAAATATGAAGATGAAGACATCAGTCATGCCCATATTGGCCATGCATTTCAAGACTAGGAGAGACCAGGGCTGGTCGGATTGTTTTTTTATAAAATGATGACTAAAAAGGACTAAACTAATCCTGAAGATAGGACTTCGGTTTTTGGATAGCCTACCTTGCCACAAGCAGGGTTTTTTTAGACAGTTTTTCATTGTGGTATTCCCGATGAAAACGAATTTGAATTGAGTTTTTGAGATTTTTTCAAATTTGATTTTCGAACTAGAAATTCAGTTTTCTGGGTTTTCGGGGAAAAAATTCGAGTTTTTTTCATAAAAGATTGAGTTTATGTAAGACAGGGGCAAACGAAAATGCCCCGATCACGGGAAAGTTATCACGACCGAAAGTTTACAATACAAGGTTGTTGTTGTTCGTGTCACCTCCGTCTCTATGCCAATGAATGTCCATATGAGAGCCCACTCTTCATGTCATCTCTGCCACTTCCCGGGTTTCCGTATGTTTGTTTAGCTGCAGACACCGTGTCTCATCATGGGATATCCAGTAAAAATATAACACGCTCAAGAAGCTCTTGCTAAGATTATTTTTCACGTCGTTGACTGCAGCGCCCCTACAGTGCTGTCGAGTACCGCCAGATATCTGTGGCATTGACTGCTAGTTTTTCGATGAAGGGTTCCCGACAATTTCGGCGCCATTTTTTTTACCTCAACACGTGGCAAATGCTTGACAAACGTAAGCGAGAAAATCTCAACACGAACACAAATGAAAAACATAATTGTCATTTTTCAACTTCTTTGATCTGTTGGAACTTTGTTTGAACGCGTATATAATACCTGCCTCACGTCGAAGTGAAGTGCCTGTGTTTTGTGGTGGAAAACAGGCAACATGCAGCCTCTGCCCTTGTTACAGTAAATTGAGAATTTATCGTTTAGACTTCAAAACTAACGAATAAATTATTGTAATACACGAATGCTTGGGAGGAATTTCTGTTAAAATCGTTCATCATGCTTTATTTCTGCCGCAAAATTAATGCATTATTGCTCCTTAATGAAGTCAGTTTGGAAGTACTGACAAATAAACACAAAACAGCATATTGGAAGGTGAGAATAAATGTTATAAATTCAATGCACTTACAATACAATGGAAAACAAACTCTTGGTTCCGTGGTGTGTCTCAATTCATGCTACAATTTTTTTTTTTACATTCTACGATTAAAACAAAATAGAAATTGAGTTTTATAATTTTTTTGATGAAAAAGGCAAAAAAAAATTAGTGTAGTGACATTAATGAGTTTTACAATATTTGAAATTGAGTAGATGAAAAATTGTTGTCTAAAAAACCCGACAAGATCATCCAGATATATCATAGGCAGCACCACCCACCAGAGGCCATCTTGAAATTTGCTTTACTGTTGCTGTTGAAGCTTAAAATCTTAGCCCTGGTTGTTGCTTGCACCTAGTTGAGGGAGGGTGTGAAAAGGGAACGGCCAGTCAGTTCCATGAGATAACATTAGCAAACTTTCAACTTCAAACTTCAAATTTCAACTGGTGAAATCTTGAAGATAGGACCAGAACACAAAAGTATGATACATCTGGCCCATTAGAGGTACCACAATTGATGTACTTATATGCTTTATCAACCATTCCGATGTATTTTGCTCCCTTTCTCTTCCAGTGTTTTGCCTGCCCCAAGTCAGAGGGTATATGACAGGGAGGATGATGATCGTCAATACAAATCTCAGATGCAGGTATGGTCAAATTGACACCAAATTATGTTAAAATATGTTTAATATCAGTTAAAAATGTTAATAAAGCAAGTTTACTTCAGGTAGCCACAGAAATGTGGTTTCATACTATCTGGAGACTTTTTTCTTGGACGCCCAAAATTCAACCAAAAATATCCATTTTCAGCACTGGACATGAAAGTGCATCCGTATACTCAGAATACAATCTGGAATGCTCCAGCTATAGACCGGCAAATTATTCATTAATGTGTTTTGAGTATACTGGTGCATATAAATGCCAGGCATGCCCTGTCCCTTTGCATAAAGACAGAGGTTTTGACCAGAAAGTTACTTTTTGGCCAGAAAGCTGTCCGCATTTGGAGTGGCCAAGAAATAAAACCCAGAGCTCCCATCTACAAAGGTACATGTACTATACAAAATTTTGCAGCTATTTATCACCTTGCATTATATACCCCCCTACTTCGTACCAATTTGAAATTTGATTACATTTTAAAAAGTTTTATTACTAGTATTCGAACATGTATTCACTACGTCTCCATGTTATGTCCTGGTACCGATAGTGGTATTGGATTCCTGATGAACACCCATTCACAGCCAAACAATGTTGGCGGCGGGCGGAAACTACAGCAAGCATTCGTGTAATTTATACTTTTCAACAGTTCGCAACAATGTTCACAGTTACCAGCTGTGCAAATTGACGCTTCATTCAAAAATTGTTTTGATTATTGTGGAAGCCATACAAATGTATTTTATCAAATATACATGAAGTAGAATTTCATAATAGAAGTTTGATTTGGCATGTCCGAATCGTAATGAATACCTCAAAAGTTTCAAATTTCCGAGATTAACACCAGTTGGCCCTCTTATTTAGAAATAAAGACAGAAGAAGTCTTAGTGGTTCTAAACATAAATAATCATGACTCCACCACCAGTTCAGACTGAGAAGGCTATAGGTCTAAACTGGTGAATTTGTGCCAACTGATATTTATCTGGGAAATTTAAAACCGTTTCCTTAGTCTTTTATTTCTTAATTCTCTATTGAAGCCCGCTCATATTTATCTCCATCTGTTATAAATGACATTCTGTCAATGTGCCAATTAAGAACAAAAATAGTAAGCTACTCATTTACTCGCTATATAACAGCTCTTTGTAATGTTCACCTGCTAAATATGTGCAGTATTTTCTTATTCAGGTTGCTCCGGTCAGCAGTAAAAGAACTGCCCCACCCTATGGACACAGACGAGGATGGGTCCCAAGGTCACAGGATGTATGTTCAACATAGTATTGAAGTACACCATTCTGAATGGACATACTTTAAGTTGACAATTCAATTTTTATTACACAAAGTTTATATTTCTATTGCAAAGCAACAATTTTTCGGTTGTAGCAACAATCTGTCAGTTGCAGGACAATTTGGATGTTGACTATCAGTTGCAAACATTTTTATTCTATGATCGCCAAGTTGGGTAATTGATCTAATTACAATAATAAATCATTAATAGGACTCTTGTATCTGTCATTATTTAATCGTAAATTATTTTCTCAGGATTTTGGTGATGGTGGAGCTTTTCCAGAGATTGCCGTGGCCCAGCACCCACTGTCAATGGCGTTGAAGAAAACTACATCGAACGCACTGGCAGTTCAACTGGATCAACATGGGAAGATCAAATATGACGCCATAGCCAGACAAGGACATGGCAAAGATAAGGTATAATCACTTTACCCAGCTGACACAAAGAGTCATTGGCATTCCACCTCAGTAGTGTACAGTATGTAATTGTTCCTTGGTAAAGCTGTAATGTCCTAGAGATGGTGATTTTTTGTAATGGCTTGAAGAATACCAATGCCATGGGTTGTACTGCCAGACCGTCATAGCATGATAGTTAGAGACAGAACTTATCCTCTCCAGTCAATCACATAAACTATGACATGTGAGAGTTCTCTCCCTTGCACCTGATAGAATCAAATGCTTTTTGACAGATAGATGGTGCAATAGATTCCTGTCAGAGCAAGAATTGATTGGAAATTCATGATTTATGTGTGACTTGGACTGCATCAAATTGATATGTTTCATGATTAATACTTCAAATTTGACGATGGCAACTTTAATCACAAGTTCCGATAACTTTTAGGCTGAATAAAATAAATTTCTAGCTTCACAGTCACGGCGTCATCACTTTTTACTGCCATGTCAGCCTTTTTCATTACCCCATTTCTCTCCCCATTCTTGCCAAAATAATGTTCTTCAACATTGAGTTGTTCGATTTGCAGGAAATAATATTGTTGAAGCCTGACTCTTCAAGTAACTCAAAAAAACAGTGTTGGTTTGTTGCAAGTTCTATTAAACTACTGCATTCGTTTGCCAGAATTTTTTTTATATATTTGGTCTGTGCAAGAGAAATAAAAAAATACAAAACCCTTCTTCACTCCTCATTTTTTTTTTTTCTTCAAAAAAGTCCCGGTGAAGCTAGTGGTAAATTTGTTTTTGACTTCAGTGCGGAACTATTTGATATGGTGAACACATGAAGTGCTGATAACCATAAAATAAATAATCTGGATCAGTCTACATTGATAACAGTTGTATTAATTACCGCAGATTGTTCACTCCAAATTTCAAGACCTGGTTCCCAAACCAATGGAGGATGATGATCCTGAACTACAGAAACCAGATGAAGAACTAGTCCAAGAGGTGAGATTGATACTATTATGTCTGTATCATAGGTGCCCGCTTAGAAATATCAGATTATGTTCTTCAGTAACTACATAGCTCTTGTTCTCCCAAAGGCTGTTAAAGCTAACTTGTATACAGTAGAAATTCATCACAAAATTGGGCAGAGATATAACTTGGCTAAAGAATTTCATGTAAATTGTAAAAGTTTGGCTAATTTACAGACATCAGTAGGGCCATCTGATTTATCAATGTGCTGAATAGGATTTCATTTGAATTCTGTCTTAACCACTTTGATGCTTAATGTTTGCAGACATACCAAATTTTATTGTCACTTTTGTTGATGACTTTCCAAATCTCTTTACTTCCTTTAATATTGTTAGTTTTAATCTTGTAATTTCTTGATTTCAGACCACAGAGAAGACCAGGATGGCATTGGAAAAACTTGTGGCTTCCAAGGTATCCGCCGCACTGCCTGTCAGACATGCAGAGAAACTTGCACCAGCACAATACATACGGTACAGACCTCTTATCATGAACATTACATCTCACTTCTATAATAGCTGGACATGCATTGTATTGAGATCCTTCACAAGTTTACCTCCCTCAGATAAACATATTTTTAACTTGTACATGTATAAGTTGAACAGGTCATCTGCTAACACTGGTCAGTTTGACATTGTCACTTGTAGATGGTAAGAGAAGTGAGCTGGGTACAGAATGAGCATAAAAGGCTTCATTGTTCTATATGTTATGATTGCTAACACAGTATACACACGTAACAAACATGTCCGAGGCTGGTGGATTCAATTACTAAAACAGATTATCTGTTTATTTTGTCAAAGTTACCATAAAATGTTTTAAAGGTATCCTCGGTTGTTTGTGCGATGAAAGATTGTTGGTCCCCTAAAGTACATGTATGTCCTTTGTGTTTCAGATACACCCCATCACAACAAGGTGTGGCTTTCAACTCCGGGGCCAAACAGAGAATTATCAGAATGGTGGAGGCACAAAAAGATCCCATGGAACCACCTAGATTCAAGTATGTTTGTCTCACTGTTTAGCTTTATGTTTGAAATAATTGAAGGTTGATTGAGGGTGGAAATAATATAAATTGATTACAATATTTATGTACACAATTATACTCCTACTCCTCGTGGGTTTTTCATTCGAAGCAGATTATCACAGTAACCCTACTTATGTGCTCAATAAGTATTGTACTTGTCAGAAATTAGTGTGAATCTCTTTTTAAATAATCCATCATGGTATCCTTAAAAAGTATGCTACTATATTATTGTTCTTGGGGGGGAGCAAAAAGGGATCACTTTGTCTGTCCATACTTCCATCATTCCATATGGCCAAATTTGTCCAGACCATATCTCGGCAACTATTTGATCGACAACTTCAAAACTTGCGTGGAAAATGTTTACTACCTTGTGAATGTACAGTGTCAGGTTTGTTTATGGTTTCGATGATTTTCATCAGAGTTATGCCCTTTTATCGCCAACATCAATATTAGCTTGTCCGGTCCATATCTCGGTTACTATTTGAATGAAAACTTCAAGACTCGCATGGAAGATGCGGAATACCTTGCAGAGATGTGCAGTTGACACTTTTATTATGGCCCTTTATCGATGACTTCAAACAATGCTATAATACATTATCATGGTTGTTTATCCCTTCTTAATTGACAAACAAGTTCAAAACTTTCATGAAAGTACGTTGTAGATGTGCAGTTTCAGTGATTTCCGCCAGAGTTATGGCCCTTTATATTCAATATCAATATATGCTGGTCTGGTCTTGGTTACTATTTCATGAACAACTTCCAAACTATCATGGAAGTTGCTTAATACATTGTAGAGGGCACTCTTGGGATTTTTTGTGCATTTCAATGATCTTCCCCTGAGTTATGGCTCTTAAACATCAATATATATACTTTAGTCCGGTGGCTTAAGGTCAAGATTGTGACTGACTGGAATAAAGCACCATATTTTGCAGAGAGGCTCATTTGGGCATAAGGAATGATATCAGAAGGGGTGCCCATTTCACCAGGAGGTGGAAGGCCCTTAATTTGCATAAATCCAATATGGCCGCCATAATACATACAGTAGCCTCCTGTTGGTGACTATCTGACTATCGAATCGCCTTTTCACGTGAGATTGGTTTTCTACGAGACTGACGGACTCAAGAAGAAACTAATAACGATAATTGGAAACTTTATTACCCGTTGAATATCCAATATGGCCGACAGAGCGTCACCTAAAACGGTATAATTGCTATACACATGTGTATTTGTATATATGCTAATATATATCATACATATTTATAAAGGCTCCATTGAGAGGTTTCTGTTCATGTAGCTCTGTTATTATCGACTCGATCAAGCACGCATGAAGGTTATTGGCTATTTTCGTTTCAATGGATATCCAATATGGCCACCAGCGCCCCATCCTCAATGCTGATTTTCGGTACTAAAGACAAATCTGTTTCAAAGGATGGAACTTCAGGTTATCGTACATACCACGGTTGTGAACTACATCAAATGTTGCCAATTGGATTCTTCCCGGCTCCTTACATGTAGATTAGCATGTGTAAATCCAGCGGCAAAGGGAGTTACTCTTCCAACACCGGTTGGAATCAGGCTAAAACTGTGCTAGTAATACCGTGAGGTAGATTTACTTGTTTCAAGTTTCACAAACGGTTTCGATATTTGGCAGAAAATATGCCTTTACTGTCTCGCGTAACCGTTCATCTGCTATGCAAAACCCTGCTATCGTAGCAGCTAAATTAGACAAAGAGTTGTTGAAAAGTCGAGTTGCTGGTCCCTTCTAAACTCCTCCTTTTGACAATAAGGTTTGCTAAAAAGTAGTCTTAGTCCCCAGAAAGAAACCTGATACTTGTAGGGGCTCTTGTTGGCCGAGCTTTCTAAGGCGCATCGCTGGTCACCGCTGCACCAGCACGGGTTCGAGCCTCGCTGTTGCATGTGTGAAAGTTTGCCAGTTACTTGCCGACGGGCCAGAGGTGGTTCTCTTCCGGTATTCCAGCTTCCTCCATCATTAAAACTGGCTGTCACCATATGAGTGAAATAACATTGAGTGTGACATTAAACCAAATCTCCCTAGTACTTTTAGGGTGTTACACGATTTATCGTACCCTGGAAAATCTGACTTGTCCATTAACAGGGCCGGATTCCACAGGACCTGATATGTTGAATTCGTAGACATTAGATATCGCGATTGCACTAGTTCAAAAACAGCTTGATGGCAAAAAACTGTTCAGATGATGCCTTCCGCATTTATGTAACGGTGCCTCTCGATGGGATGCTCTATACACCCTGTAGGATATTAAAGAGCTCAAGTCATTCTCTGCAATCGGTTATGGCTACAAAATTTGGCATATCAGAGGTCATCCACATGCTGGACGACTTCATGTTCGTCGGTGCAAATGGCGCTAGTCAATCTTTTACTTGTGTGAGTATTTGGGCATTCCAATCAAACATGCTAAGGGCTGTTCCAGATAAACATATGTACCCCCCCCGGACGGCAAAGAAAAAAAAAATATGTGGGTGGTTGTTGTCGTAAAAATATTGCTGGTCTAGGTGGGTGTATCTTGATATAAACCACTTCTCTGGGTGGTTGGATTCATTACTTGTAAAATGCTTCTGTGTGTGGGCCCTCAAATCCTTTTGAGGCATATAGTATTCATTATTTATGTATCTAGATAAACTTATTTTAATCCTCGAATCTTGTCCCGAGTTCGCGACGAACGTTTGTGGCCGTTGTTGTTGTTAACTGGCGCACTGTGACTCCACACAAAGGTGATCTTGAATACCGTGTTTTTTCATTGGACAGGCGTCCATGTCAAAGATATTTCATCCAATGAAATACTACGTTACGAAGATCTTTGTCAAGTGGCAGTGAATTCTCTATGAATGGAGATTTTTCGGCAATCTCTGTCCACTGAAAGCAGGTAACGATAAGTGCCCGTCACACCGGAGAAAACGAAACTAACGAGAGTGGCGACAGTGTCGCCACGAGTTATCTCCCTTGGTCACATAACCGCGGAGATGGCTGAAGTCTACGTCGGGAACCCCCAGAAGCTTGCTTATGCAAGCTATTGTGATACCGATGACAGGTTTCCGAACGGTTGGGCCCCCAAGTCATCAATTAGATTTTCTCGCGTGTAGATGACGAACATGATCGCAAAGTTTTGTGAATGTTCACTGAAACTATAATTTATCAAACCAATAATTGATGATAGTTATAATATTTAACTACTGAATGACTTAAAGTAAAATACTTTTAATGGACAGTTTTATTGAAATGAATTGATGGGGAGTGGTTGTTTTCTCAACTTTTTTTTTAAACTAGACCCATTTAAATAGATTTTTTTTTATTAATCAATGATTCAAAATAGACAACTTTTGTACAGTTCATGTACACAGATCATATTCAAATATTTAAAATAAACATCATTAGTAGGCCTAAATAATTCGAGGTGAACACTAGCTGTGAACTGTTAAAAAAACAGATGTATCCCTTTGATAGTTGGAAATAATAATATTTTTATGTAGTTTGCATCTGTTCATCCAGTCTGAGCTACAATGTAGTGCAAATTTTGAAATATGCTTATATGTGTGTGTTTTGAATGAAAACTTGACATGCATAATTTTTTTTCTCCAACCTCAATCTTGCAAACTGGCACAGGGGAAACATTTTTGCCAGGCCCATCCCCTGTAGTGGAAAAACCCTGCAGTACCTTTGATAATCCAGAAATAAAAAATGCCTGGTCTTCATGTTAAATTATAAATATGATATCTGCTTTCACCACAATTAAACTTACTATCAGTGGCCAGGGCATCCCATCATTTAGCTCTTGGTGTGCTCTTGCTCTTGCTTCTATTGGTGGGTACCTTGGGGATTCTCATTTAAAAAATGTGGGTGGGTTGACTCGGGTTTTAATTTTCATTAAAAAAAATGTGGGTGGGTGGTCTCCGGGTTTCTCATAAAAAAATGTGGGTGGGTGGACTCCAGCTTCGTGAAAAATTATAGGTTATTGGTGGGTCTATGAATCCTTTTTCTGCTGTTGTGGGTGGTTATAAAAACTGAAAAATCAAATATGATGGTGGGTGGGTGCTAACAGAAGTGCCTTCCTGGGGGTGTACATATGTTTATCTGGAACAGCCCTAAGACCTACTACCCATCAAATACTATGGTTATGCATGGGATTCAACTGAACTCCAGAACTATGAAAGCATCATTTCCAGAAGACAAAATTCATAAACTGAAAAGCATGCAGGGTGAATTCTCGCGCCGCAAAAAAGGTAACACTTGTGGAACTGCAGTCTCTCATTGGCTCGCACAATTTTGCCTGTAAAGTTGTCGTACCCGGCAGGGAATTTCTCCGCTGCTTGATAGAATTTAACAAAAGTTGTATCACAGGCTCACCATCACATTCGCTTGAATAAAGCTAGAGCCTATGTTAACACCTGGCTTGTATTCCTGGAGACTTTCAACGGAAAATTTATTTTCTTTCTCCAAATTGGATATCAAATTTCGACGCTGTTTTTACCTTGGGTTTGGCGGCTGTTTTCGGATCCTCGTGGATAGACCAAGAATGACCAGCACATCTTGCCAATATCACGGTCAAGCAATGCTTGCCTTGGAAATTTGGGGCCATAAACTGGCAAATCATAACGTCTCTTTCTTTGTGATAATATGGCCATGGCTGAAGTAATCAATCACCAGTCTTTCATTGCTGATGAAATTAGTGGCCAGTTAGTAGTTGCCTGCCTTCGAAATGACATTCTGTTGAGATCAAAACATATTTCGGAACAATCTTATTCCTGACAAACTCCCGCGGTTACAATTTCAGGAAGCGCTGTCTCTAGCTCCTTGGCTCAATCGCTCGTCGAAACCCAATACCCTGTCTGTTGTTCTTCTGACGGCGTCCCTTGCTGAATCTTCCTTGAAAGTATACAAGCGCGCATGACAAGTATATAGAAATTTCCTCAATAACACTGGTCAGTGTGCCAGTAAGATATTCCTCATCTCATCGTCACAGTTGGTTCCTTCAAAGCATTCTTGCATTTCAACAAGTATGCACCCCCCACAGCTTATACATTCGTATCGGCTATCAGTTATGCGCACAATTTGGCTGCAGTACACGATCCTGCGCAGTTATTTCTTGCCAAAAAGCTACTTACGGCATGTCAAAATTACACGGCCGGATACCAGATTGCCCACAACTAAGGATATACTCCATAAGATATTTTATGCTATACCCCACATTGTATCCATGTAATTATTTTACGAGCAATGATCTTGGTAGCATTTCATGCATTCTTACGCGTTAGTGAACTGAGAGATCGTTCAGAACAAGACTGCAATAGCAATGTTCTTTAACACAACAATGTCTCTTTCTCCGATCTTTCTGGCCCGTTACAAAGCATGCACATTATTATCCGCAACTTCAAACATAATATATCTCATAAACCAGTTCATTTGTTTATACTGATAATATTAGATAGTGTTCAGTTCAAGCAATTCGTGCTTATTTCCGGTTACATATTTCACATCCGAGGCCGAGCCCCTGTTCTAATTTCCATAGGATGCGCCCGTTTCAGCTGCCTATTTCTCAGCTCATGTAAAAAACGGAATATCTTTAATCGGCATTGATCCTCTTTAATAGGCCATAGTTTTCGCATTGGCGCCGCCACTTCATATTCAGCAGAAGGAATCCCGAATAACATATTCAAAAATGTGTAGACGGAAGTCTAACGCTATATAAGTATGACACATTTCACTTGGTAGCTATGCATTGTCCAGTCACGGGTTTCATTGTCTGGTAGCCCCAACAAATTTATCGCATAAATAAGGATCTGGTCCAACTTGACCCAGTTTGGCAAAGGTCTGTCAGGGGCTGCCGTGCCATCTGAGTCAGTTATATATGATCATTTTCTAATATTTACTGTATACTTAACACCAAGAAAAAAATTAAGAAAAAATAATTCAATATTTTGGATCGAAAATTCGTCAAAAATTTACCATATTTTGGTTCTCACATAGCTGTAACGTCATTATGGCGGCCATCTTGGATAATTTTGTATTTCTCGCTAGACCTTTGCCAACACTATTCGTGTGGAAATTTTCAGACTCTTACCCCAGAAGATGGCGAATATATAATGTTTTGAAAATCGTTTGGATAAAAATTGACATTTATAGGCCAAAAATGACCCCGGGCCCCTAATGGGCCACATATTGCCTCCTGGGCCTCGAAACCGGGGGCATCCCTTCGGATATTGTTCTCGGTGCCTCTGACGACACGTGTGCCAACTTTGATGCTTTATTCCACTCTGTCACGATAAAGTGAAAATCTGGCCTTAAGCCACCGGACTACTTGTCCGGTCCATATCTCAGTCAATATTTCATGGACGACTTCGAGAGATGTATCGGCAATCTCGGATTGCTTTTGTGCTGCATTTTTATTCATATTAAACCTAGTGAAGCTAAAATCTCGTACCAGTGTATCATTCCTTACTTTACAAAGTTGTAGTCCCTGACACAATGTACCCTTCCTTACAGGACCAATAAGAAGATACCCAGAGGATCCCCTTCACCCCCAGCTCCTGTCATGCATTCACCCAACAGAAAGGTGAGTACTCCCTAATAGACAGATAACACAAATTCATATACAGTAGTAGATCCTCAACTTAGGAAACTTAAAAGCAAAAACCCAGAAAGACTGTTCCTTGTGAGAATGAATGTGCAGAGTACATGCCCTTGGCTCTCATCCAACTGTTCACAGCATTTTAATAGTCACTGTCAAGCAAAATCTCTTCGTGCTGCAGTTTGTGGGTTGTGAGGAGCTAATTTTTATACGCCCGCCAAAAGGCGGACGTATTATGTGATGGCGGTTTCCGTCCGTCTGTCCGTCGTGTCCGGTCTATATCTGGGACAGTTTTTACCCCTCGGGCAGATTCTGCCCGAGCGGTATTGTCGTTGCCTCCGTCGTCTGTCCGTCTGTCCGTCCGTCTGTCCGTCCGTCCGTCTGTCCATCATATCCTTGTAAACACATTATCTCAAAAAGTCCTTCACTTACAACAATAAAACTTCATACAGTTGTTTAATACAGCCAGTACCAGAAGCCTATTGAAAGTCGGTGCCATTGGATGTGTTTTTCAGGAGTTATGCCCCTTTATACATGTCTGGCTGTTTTTATCCTTGTAAACACATTATCTCAAAAAGTCCTTCACTCACAACAATGAAACTTCATACAGTTGTTTAATGCAGCTAGTACCAGAAGCCTATTCAAAGTCGGTGTAATCGGATGTGTTTTTCAGGAGTTATGCCCCTTTATACATGTCTGTTGGTCCATATCCTTGTAAACACATTATCTCAAAAAGTCCTTCACTCACAACAATGAAACTTCATACAGTTGTTTAATACAACCAGTACCAGAAGCCTATTGAAAGTCGGTGCCATTGGATGTGTTTTTCAGGAGTTATGCCCCTTTATACATGTCTGTCTGTTTTTATCCTTGTAAACACATTATCTCAAAAAGTCCTTCACTCACAACAATGAAACTTCATACAGTTGTTTAATACAGCCAGTACCAGAAGCCTATTGAAAGTCGGTGTAATCGGATGTGTTTTTCAGGAGTTCTGCCCCTTTATACATGTCTGTTGGTCCATATCCTTGTAAACACATTATCTCAAAAAGTCCTTCACTCACAACAATGAAACTTCATACAGTTGTTTAATACAGCCAGTACCAGAAGCCTATTGAAAGTCGGTGCCATGGGATGTGTTTTTCAGGAGTTCACACAAACCTGTGTGGATTGCTGTGAATAGACAATAATCGTTCGACTACATCTACTATAGGTAATCACTGCTCTATTGCTATATTGTTTTGTCTGTCTACGATCTATATCATACAGGTAAAATTATGCCCACCCCAAATATGTGAGTTGTTGGCGTCAGAAACATTATTTCCACAATTGCTCTGGGCCCGGCCCGAGGGGTCCCGATGGCGACAGCCACATGTCTATCTACAGTTCTAATTTTTGGTGAGTGGATACCCTATGGGGAGACAATGTGTCGCGTACCAAAATGAAGGTCAAGGTCAGAGGTCAAAGGTCACTGGCCTAAAAAACAGGAAATCACTGAAGTGTGTCCGATTTATATCTGTGAACGCTTTCTATCCACAGTTACAATTTTTTTGTGAGTGGATACCCTAGGTGGAGACGATGTGTCGCGTACCAAAATTCAGGTCGTGGTCGGAGGTCAAAGGTCACTGTTGCCTAAAATCAGGAAATCATTGATCGTTGACAGTTTTCTATCTACAGTTCTAATTTTTGGTGAGTGGATGCCCTAGGGGGAACGATATGTTGCATACCAAATGTAGGTCGAGGTCAGAGGTCAAAGGTCAGTGTGATCGAAAAATCAGGAAATCATTAAAAATTTCTAATTTTTTGTGAGTGGATTCAATAGAGGGAAATGAAGTGTCGCACACCAAAATATAGGTCAAGGTCAAAGGTCACTGTCCCCAAAATCAGGAAATTATTAAAAATAACATTTTTTTATATCAGTAGATACATTAGGGGGACGCGATGTGTCACAAATTAAAATGTAGGTCAAAGGTCAAGGTCACTGTGACCCCAAAATCGTGAAATTGTTAAAAATCATAAAATCGTGATTTTTTTAGTCCGTTGAGAAATTACGGGGAGTCGTTTTGCCATGTACCAAAATTTAGATCCAGGTCAATAGTCAAGGTCACTGTGACCCCAGAATCAAGGTCAAAGGTCAGTGTGACCTAAAAATCAGGAAATCATCAAAAGATTACTATTTTTTTGTGAGTGGATTCAATAGGGGAAATGAAGTGTCGCACACCAAAAATTAGGTCAAGGTCAAAGGTCAAGGTCACTGACCCCAAAATCGTGAAATTGTTAAAAATCTTGATTTTTGTTTCCATTGAGAAATTACGGGGAGACGATTTGTCAGGTACCAAAATTTAGGTCAAGGTCAATAGTCAAGGTCATTAGGACTGCGGAATCAAGAAATCTTAAAAAATTATTTTTTTGTGCCAGTAAATAAATTAGGGGGACATGATGTGTCATGTACCAAAATGTAGGTCAAGGCCGAGCATCCGGTTACTGTGACCCCCAAAATCATGAAATTCATAAAAATCATGTTTTTTTGGTGTCTACTGATACATTGACGGAAGACCATGTGTCGTGTACCAAAATTTAGGTCACGGTCAAAGGTCAAGGTCACTGTGACCCCAAAATCAGGAAATCATTCAAAGTAACTTTTTTTCTGCCAGTTCATATTAGAGGGACATGATGTGTTGCATATCAAAATGTGGGTCCAAGGTCAAGGTCACTGTGACCCCAAAATCAAGAAATCATTAAAAGTCACATTTTCATGTGCCTGTCAAAGACGAGGTCGTGTAATGCGATGTTGGGATCTGTCTATTCATCCAATAACATTTGTTATCCATGCAATATGTCTAGTTTCAAGGTATGAATTGTTACCAAATTTGAGTATACTTTACTCGCATGGCAAAGAGGAGCCATACATTTTGAGATCAATTTGTCAAAGGTCAAGGTCACAGTCTTCCCAAAACTGAATCAGTTTTAGCTGACTATATGTGTTAGGTTGGAATATTCAGAGTTCTCTCCCCTACATGTATATGGCAGTTATCCTGTGGAGTTTTCTCCCATGTTTGAAACAGCTGCATTTAGTTAACCTGTTGTGAAATAAAAACCATAAATTTACTAATTTATGAGTTTCATACCTGTTTATTAACTCAAGAACAAAGGTTTACTTCATCACTTTCTTCTTCTTTCATGAAAAATTATCTCGACTGAAAGGAAACTACTATTTTTATGCCCCCCCTCTAACTAGAGGGGGGGCATATAGCGATCGCTTTGTCCGTCCGTCCATCTGTCCGTCTGAATTTCTTGTCCGGGCAATATCTCGGTTAATATTTGATGGACAGGATTGAAACTTGCATGGAATGTGGCCAGTGGCTCGTAGTTGTGCAGCGTAGAGTTTTTTCCGAGTTCCGGTATCATTTTCAAGAGTTATGGCCCTTTTTCTGAAATCTCTGTGAATGGGACTTGTCCGGGCTGGATCTTGGTTAATATTGTATGGACAAGTATGAAATTTGCATGATATGTGGTCAATGACCCACAGTTGTGCAAGGTAAAGTTTCTCCACGTTTCGCTTGTATTTTCAAGAGTTATGGCCCTTTGTTCCTGAATTCTCCGTGAATTGGGACTTGTCCGGGCTGGATCTCGGTTAATATTGTATGGACAATTATGAAATTTGCAGGATGTGTGGTCAGTGCCCTGTAGTTGTGCAGCGTGAATTTTCTCCGCGTTTCGCATGTATTTTCAAGAGTTATGGCCCTTTTTTCTTCAAATCTTTGTGAATTGGAACTTGTCCGGGCTGGATCTCGGTTAATATTGTATGAACAATTATGAAATTTGCAGGATATGTGTCAGTGCCCTGTAGTTGTGCAGTGTGAAGTTTCTCCACATTTCGCCTATATTTTCAAGAGTTATGGCCCTTTTTTCTTCAAATCTTTGTGAATTGGGATTTGTAGGGCTGGATCTCGGTTAATATTGTATGAACAAGTATGAAATTTGCATGATATGTGGTCAGTGACCCATAGGTGTGTAGCGTGAAGTTTCTCTGTTTTCGGTTATATTTTCAAGAGTTATGGCCCTTTGTTTAAACCTAAGTGAATGGGATATATTTATTTGTCCAAGCTGGATGTCAGTCCATAACTGATTTGAACCAGGAAAATGGCTATATTATATGTTATTCTACATTCCAAAGCAGACAACATAGGTCCTGAAGTATGAAATTGCCCCCAAAACAGTGAATTGGGTGCGAAATTCAAAATTCACTGATCGCTTCATAATTTCACCACAATATACTCCCAAGGAATGTAGATCTCATAACCAGGTCACATTTTCGGATTTGGCGAAAGCCCTGGCGACCATCTTGCATCGAAGCATCGTATTATCACTTGTTGCTTGATACTTGGAATATGTATTTTGTGAGGCATGGTAAAAAAGTGACTGAAACAGAATTTTTATAATTATCCAAATTAGGCCTCCACCAACCAATAAAGAACAGAACAATTAATGGCGGGGCAGTGTCGGCTTAAAGTGGAAGGGGGGGCATAGATTGCTTCCTTCCTGTGTCTTGTGATTGACTATTGTCGATTTCAGTGTGGGATATGTGAGCTCTCGGCTCTTGCTTCAAGGTCAACTAGTTAACAAGAGTTGAGCTCATTTTAGTTTATCATTCAATAGAAGATGTGATATATGTTACATTCTCAGGCACAAAATTGTAGACCTTTCTCTGGACTGCTAGTTATCAATTGCAATCAAGGCGATTAAACAACCTTGAAATTTGGACCAATGTAATTCCAGATATACGGGCGTATATTGAAGCCCCTTGGGCTCTTGTTTATTCTTCCTTTCCAATGGTCATTTTGCATTTTCAGGAGGGTTCTCACACTTGAGGATGCCACAAGATCATAGCATCTTTCATTCTGCCAATGTCACACATTTGACATCTTCAAATGTGACTTTCTTTGTCATCATTGAAGCATTCGCTATTTTCACTAGTTATCTTCACATTCCAACATCGAAGGCAAATACAGGAGAAAGGATTGAATGCTCCAAAGCAGTGCAGGAATGTAATATATTCAAGGGTCGTAATTCATGATGGTTACATTTGACCATGTCGCCTTTCCAATCTGGTGTACCGTCTCTGTATTTTATCCAGAGTTACTGATCATTGCTGTTTGGGATAAAAGTCTTCAAGTTCTGTCATTCCAGTACTCACCCCCTCTCCCCCCGCCACCCGAAACAAACAAAGATAGAATTATTTCCCATGATACACTTGAGCTGTTGTGACCATTCTCATCAGACAGGTGAAGATAAGTCAGGTAGGGATGACAACAGTACCTGTTGAATACAGGTAATTCTCACTTGTTTCTGTATCAACTATCAATATGCATCTAGATGTAACTGCTGACATCAATGCAAGGGAAATAAATTTTGGGACATATGATACCGTAAATTTTGATGTGCTTAGTCTTCTGATAATATTACTTGGTTAGCTCGAATGTTACTCAAAATATTTCATGTTGGCTTGACTTATATTCTGGTTGCTCCCTTTTAGGTGACAGTGAAAGAACAGCAGGAGTGGAAAATTCCTCCTTGTATCTCCAACTGGAAAAATCCTAAGGTAAGTACATATGCTGTCAGAGGTGTTTGTGATTTGTTGACCTCTCACTCATTGCCCCAAATTGGATTCACTATCAACAATGTCCAATATGATTGCTTGGGTGTCCTGAACAGTGGCCATATTTAGTGTACGATACTTCAGATAAGTTAGACAGGCACAAGCATTGTTTGGATTTAGCAGGGGTTGTTTTTCAAAAGCAGATATATGAAAGATATGTAAAATATAGCCCATCAATCAACTAAGTTCTGTTAGAAACCTGAGATGCAGTGGTATGATAGTGAAGTATTGTACCAACAGTTACATGTGACTTCACTTTGTCAACCTAAATAGTGTGGGTACATGTAGCTACTGATGGTGTAAAGGAAAATAAGAGTAAAATACTCACAATGTCCATATTGGTCATTTTACAATCAATGTTGACATAAAGAACGAAGTAAAATTGTATGATTGATTTCAGGGTTATACAATTCCTCTGGACAAACGTCTGGCTGCTGATGGACGAGGTCTACAAGGAGTTCACATCAATGAAAACTTTGCTAAACTTGCAGAAGCTCTCTATATTGCTGACAGAAAGGTGGGTCTTTCATCCATATATCAAATCACTTTGATTTGAACTCTGCTTCTACATATCATCATTTCTGTGTTGAGATATATTAATGTTAGATCTTGTAATAATGTGATATTTTCAAAGTGACTAGTGATTATGTCTAGAAATAGCTAATCCTGTCTAAATCTATCAAGCTGGAATTCAGTCTGGAATATTATCCTGGCTCTTCAGTCATCACAGCGATTTGGTTCATAAGAGTTCAACCCATTGGACACTGATAACATGGTAATTACCCTTGAAATTTCGAAAATTCAGTCTCGGCAAATTCGTTGGTGAACATTGATGAGTGATATTCTTTATCTGTTGGATTTATCGGCATCAGTTTAGACCAGTTTCACTGTCCATATTGACTGATGAATGATGACTTATATAAGTGTTTATAACCTGTGTATAATATCCATGTTGATAGGCACGAGAGGCTGTGGAGATGAGGGCTCAGATAGAGAAGAAGATGGCACAGAAAGAGAAGGAGAAGAGAGAGGAGAGTCTGAGACAGTTGGCTCAGAGAGCCAGGGAGGAGAGAGCAGGCATACGCAGAGGGGACGGTAAGGGTTAATGTTAGTGTGACAGTTAGCTCAGGGAGGAGAGAGCAGGCATCCGCAGAGGGGACGGTAAGGGTTAATGATAGAGTGTTAACTCAAGGAGGAGAGAGCAGGCATCTGCAGAGTATGGTAAGGGTTAATGTTAGGGTGACAGTTAGCTCAGAGAGCCTGGGAGGAGAGAGCAGGCATCCGCAGAGGGATGATAAGGGTTAATGTTAGTGTGACAGTTAGCTCAGAGAGCCAGGGAGGAGAGAGCAGACATACGCAGAGGGGATGGTAAGGGTTAATGTTAGTGTGACCGTTAGCTCAGAGAGGCAGGAAGGATAGAGCAGGCATCCACAGAGTGGAGGGTAAAGGTTATTGGTAGGGTGTTAGTTAATTCAGAGAGCCAGGGAGGAGAGAGCAGGCATCTGCAGAGAATGGTAAGGGTTAATGTTAGGGTGACATTTAGCTCAGAGAACCAGGGAGGAGAGAGCAGGCATCCGCAGAGGACGGTAAGGGTTAATGGTAGGGTTACAGTTAGCCCATAGAGCAAGAGAGGAAAGAGCAGGCATCCACAGAAGGGCAGTAAGGGTTAATGTTAGTGGGACAGCTCAGAAAGCCAGGGGGGAGAGAGCAGGCATCCACAGAGGACAGTGAGGGTTAATGATAGTGTAACAGTGTAGAAAGCCAGGGAGGAGAGAGCAGGGTTCTGCAGAGGTATGGTAAGGGTTAATATTAGGGATACCGTTGGCACGAAAGCCAGGGAGAAACCAGGCATTCATAGAGGTAGAGGGTGATGCTAGACTTTTTTTATTACTCGGATGAAAAAAAAATTTGCGGCTATTAAAAATGGAGGATGGAAAACTCCTGCCAAATGCAAATTTCCACAATGGAAGAGAGGAGACTTGAAGAAAAAAAACACTTGAGAATAACATCTTACACATTCTCATGCCTGCATTATACAGGACCATTTTCTCTTCAGATTATAGCTGTGTCTTGTCACACAAGTAAGTTTCAATTTGGCTCCTTTGACTTGTCAAATTCAAGACAAACCTCACAATACAGTTTGTTACTTTAATTATTACAATGCAGTCGGGATCTATTCTGTCTCCATGGATCTTGAAAGCGATAAACTTTCTTTGAAGCACTGGCCGATGGTTTTCCTACGATTCTACACGTGATTCTGGTGGTGGTGGTGGTGGTGGTGGTTGTTCTACAGCTGCCGTATCAACTTCATCTTTCATTGAGATTTCATCTGGTGTTTGGCATGTTTTATTAGCATCCAAATTTTGAGGCATTAGCTACATCATCAGCCCTGGGGCATTTTGTAGCCCCCAAAACTCAGAAGAAAAAAAACAATTTTATAGTCTGTTTGCCACGCTTCATGCTGTCATCTGTGCTGAAAGATACAGTGTGGTGTGCATGAAATTGTTCCTAATGCTGTCATAGCACATCAACAGTTCATGGGGGCAGGAACTTAGTACGTCATCCACATAGGACCATTTCACACCGGTTTCCTCTGATGGCCAACGATGGCCGGCGGTATTATACTGTCAGCGGGAGTAAGATGAACGAACAGTTTCGACAATTCTCCCAAATCTCTTGGTAAAATACCATGACCTACTTAATCTGTGTTGTTGTTTTTTGTCTTGTCATATAACACATGAAATTCCTTCAAACACTAATGCGGTGGACCGACTGAATTTAAAAAAAAAAGGATTTTCACTGTTTTTTTTGGTTTTTTACCCCTCGGCCAAAATTTGGCCGAAGGGTATTGTCGTCGTCATGTACGTCTGTCCGTCTGGCCGTCTGTCCGTCCGTCCGTCTGTCCGTCACACCTTTCTCGTTACCAAGATATCTTTAGAACGACTCACCCTAGGCACACCAAACTTGCAGTGCACATCCGTATGCTCGTGACCCAGAACCCTATTGAATCTGGACCTGATTGGTTGGAAACTTTGGCGGCCATCTTTAATTTATGCGAAACCATCACAGCTTTCTTGTTACCAAGATATCTTTAGAACGACTTACCCTAGGCACCCCAAACTTGCACTGCACATCCATATGCTCATGACCCAGAACCCTATTGAATCTGGACCTGATTGGTTGGAAACTTTGGCGGCCATATTTAATTTATGCGAAACCATCACAGCTTGCTTGTTACCAAGATATCTTCAGAACGACTTACCCTAGGAACACCAAACTTGCACTGCACATCCATATGCTCATGACCCAGAACCCTATTGAATCTGGACCTGATTGGTTGGAAACTTTGGCGGCCATATTTAATTTATGCGAAATCATTAATCTTGTGTATCTTAGGTACCATTTCTCTGTTCAGTGTGAAACTTGGTATAGATCATCGATGCATCAAGAAACTTGACCAAACCAGTTTTCCTGATTCGGTGAAAACCTTAGCGGCCATCTTTAATTTATGCAAAATCTTTAATGATATATATCTCTGATACCATTCAAGTGTTCTATACGAAACTTGGTATATAGCATCGATGTATCAAGAGACCTGCAATGTATAACCACATCAGTTCCTCTGAGTGGCCGGAAGGATGGGCGGCCATCTTTAATTTATGCAAAATCATGAATGATCTCTATCTCTGATACCGTTCGAGTGCTCGATGTAAAATTTGGTATATATCATCGATGCATCAATAGACTTACGATAAATGACAGTTCTGGCATTTCTGATTGGGCGGAAACCTTAGTGGCCATCTTTAATTTATGTAAAACCTTTAATGATGTATATCTTTGATACCATTTCAGTGTTCTATATGAAACTTGGTATACAGCATCCATGTATCAAGAGACTTGCAATGAATAACCACATCAGTTTCTCTGAGTGGTGGGAAAGATGGGCGGCCATCTTTAATTTATGCGAAATCATTAATGATCTCTATCTCTGATAATTTTCAAATGCTCCATGTAAAATTTGGTATACATCATCGATGCATCAACAGAATTATGTGATGAATACCAGTTTCTCTGATTGGACGGAAATGTTCGAGGCCATTTCTAATGGCAAAATTTTTCATAATCTGTATATTTGTCACTTGACTGCTTGGTGTTCCTGAAGTCTTGCTTCAAATTGAATACATTATGAATGGCTGGCGCCCAGAGCCGAGGGGTTTTCAGATGCGCAGCTTCGTATTTTCATTTTCTCGGATACAAACATTGGCAGACCCGTAATCCAAGTACTAAAAAATGTCTGGCCTGAGGGTTAATGTTAGGGTGGCTGTTTTAGAGAGTCAGGTAGAAGGGAGTAGGCATGGGAAAATGAAGAAATGGAAATGGGCTCAAGCTTTATTTTCAGACTTAACTATACTGTATGAGGCATCTGCAATTACACATAAACATGATGGCAAACACTACTTCCAGTAATATTCCATATTTGTGGTATCTCTTGATATATATATTTGCGGAGTAAAGAAGAATTGTTTGTTTTCAGAGCGAGATGAGGAAGTTAGGGAGAGAGATGATATCCGACAGGAGAGACAGAAGGACCGACAAAGATCGAGAAATTTAGCAAGAGCTGCCCCAGATAAGAGGTAGAATTTTATTTGTCTCTTTTGGTCCATTCTATTTGTCCAGTTTTACTCTGATGCTGATGCAACTTTGCAGAGTTAACACATACACATTGGGGGGTAGTGCTGATTGCCGTGGTTAATTGAGGAGACTGCCTGCAGATTATGCCATTATTGCAGATTTTGTGGTAGTATTTTCCCTCCATAAAATACACAGTATAAGCATAGATACTCAAATTTACTTCCTTCGGTCATCAGGTCGAAGCTTCAGAAGGAACGTGAGCGTGATATCAGTGAGAAGATTGCTCTTGGTTTACCAAGTACTGGAGGCGGGACAGGTGATGTCCAATTTGACCAGAGGCTCTTCAACCAGTCAAAGGTTAGTATCAAAATAATTACTGGCTTCCGCTTTTCACCATTCAATATAACTGTTGATATATTTCTTGAAAGATTTGATTCCAGGCCAGAAAAAAATAGATTCAGATAGTTCGAATCAATATTGCTAGTTAATATTGTTTTGAACAGGAAGCATTCCGCTCAAAATGAAATCCTGAAATTGTGTCCTGACTAATTAAAATATGGAAAGATAAAGATTCAGGCTTATGATTTCACCGGTAGCATGGCGGTTCGTGAAGACAAAAATTATATTTTCCTTCATTCAGGAGAAAACCTGAATTGAGCCTATCATTGCTGAATAGTTTATGGTGACTTGCCATTGGAACACCAGACATGAAACCAAAAGAGGGGTTGCGATAAAATTTGAAATCCCCAGGCCTGAGGAGCCAATGTAACAATTACTTGCTCCTAATTTCAAATGTTGCATATTGTCCAGTGAAATGGATAATACCTTTAGAATTCTGTTCAGTATTTGAAGGCTGCTGTATGAAGTGTACTTGCTTGTAAGTTAACATAAGCTGGCTAACATTATTAAAACAACACTTGCATTCACTTTCAGGGTATGGACAGTGGGTTTGGTGATGATGAGGCTTACAATGTTTATGACAAACCCTGGCGTCAAGATCAAAGTATTGCCAACTCCATCTACCGACCAAGTAAAGGCCTGGATAAGGATGTCTTTGGGGATGATTTGGACAAAATCATGAAATCAGATCGGTAGGATTTTTTTCACAAACTAGTATTGAGTGTTCGTCTGCCACAGTAATATTGCCTGAATATCTGTAATAGTTCATAACCAGGCCTAAGAACTGCAGATTACAGCCATGTACCAAGGATCGCCAAGCTGATAGTTAACAGATACGAGATGTATTTGTCAAAACAATTTCTTTTCTCCGTGGTCATTTGCACCAACTTTATGTATCTAGGCATATATGATATGTATTCTGTCATGGAAAACAAATTTTCAAACTCCAAATATTACTTTTGATGGCATAAGTTTTTTTTCTTTATTTATTTATTTTTTTTTTAAACTAACAATTTTTCACTGTTCTGTTGCAGATTTGTACCCGACAAAATGTTTGCAGGCACGGACCGGTCTTCCCGGCGCGATGGTCCAGTTCAGTTTGAGGCTGATGAGGAGGATCCTTTCGGTCTCGATCAGTTCTTGACAGAAGCCAAGAAGGGACAGAAACGTAATGCAGAGGACTCTCGTTCGAGCCGTGATCATGAGAGCAGTAAGAGCAAACAGAAACGGAGGGAATAGCAAACGGAAAGACATATAGTGATCTCTATCTGCAAAATTCCATTGTGTGTGTTAGTCTTACCAAAGGAAGTAATCAAGTGGATTTCAAGTGACTTTCAGTGTGATTGGACTGATGGATGAGAGTGGCAATCCAGTGTTGAGTTTCCAGTCCATCTTGAATTCCCACAATCTTCTCTGTAACCATATCATTTCTTCTCAATAGAGAACAATCCAAAAGGCTTGGTTTCTTTGGGGTTTCACTCGTGGAGAAATTGAGTTTGACATATTGTTGTCGATCGTCCTGAACATCGACCGTTACATCGATCTGCCAGAAGAATGACAATGCCATGCTATTGACTCGGCGAGACACTCACCCAAGTTGTGTTAATTCCTCTGATAATTCAATCACAGGAAGTGAAAATTACCACGGTATAATCCCGGGGGGGGGGGGGAGGACTAAATTTATTAGAACAGAAAGTTAACAAAATGGTCCAAAGTCTTGCTGATAATCCATTATTCCTTTGCTATTTCAATGATTTTAGAGGGTAATCAAATTTATTAGAATGGGGGTGATTGAATACTCCAGCTTTGAAATGATGAAAAAAGTGAGACCCTTCATATATGAAGTGATGAATAACTGTCTCACGTGACCTTTGCCTCGGCCAGACTGCTTAGCAATTGATAAAAAACTCTCCTGTTCATAATTATGAATTGGGTATGCTAAATTCAGTTTATAAATGGAGAGAAATGCACAATTTTCAATTTCTTTGGCAATGAACCCAAAACATGCATATTCTAATAGAGTTCCTAAATTATTAAAGGAGTTAAGGTGAGTCACTGTCATAGTATGAACATGCATAATCAATTTATCATCTCAACCATTACTTGATTACTAGCCTATGCTCACCAAATTTACACCAGGCCTGCAGCTGTTCATGAACCAGTGTATTGAATGAGGCTCTACTTGACATATGTTTTCCAGGACTCGGATCATAATCGAAGAAAGACTTATCATAACCTGAGCTTTGAGGGTCAGAAATCAAAATTAGGGTAAAGTTAGCATGTTTTGGACAACTTCGGAAAAGCACTGCATTCTCGAATATCTAGATGTATGCAGATGCTCATTTACACCAATATCATTGAAGGAAGGGTTCTCATATATTGGTGTGATTCACTGGGATGGTGATCACGCAAGCGTTAGTTGATCAAAATCTCGTAAAAGAAGATGATCTAAGTCGGTAAAGTTTGGACATGATGCGGGAAACTTCAGACCCATGTTGATCCATAGGGCCATGTAACCACCACAAAGTCCAAATTTCTCCTCATCTATCTGAAGCACCTTGTCAAAGAAAATTGCCATTTCAAGATTCAGGTAAAAACATAGCTTCCATTTTGACATGATCGAAAAAAGAAATAAACACCTGAAGCCCCAGTTCAAGCACATTTGCTGATTTATTATTTTGAAATTAGATGGATTAAATGAACTGTCCAGAGTTTCCTGATTTTGCCAAAATCAAACGGCATGAACACTAATCTGATGAAGAGTAATGAGAAGGTACCAGGTATACTAAAATCACACCACACATGCATCATCTCACATTTCAAGAATCTACTCCAAATGAGTTTTATGAGTGCATATTTTCAGCAGTATTTTTTCCACCAATCTGTTAGAGCAAGGGCAACATTCTGTTGCTGGACTATTTAGCTATATCCCAAGATCAAGGGGTTCTCAGTGCTTTGTGTGGTTCGTGTTTTGGTCTGAGTTCAGTATTTTTATTTATTGTTGAATTTTGGCATGATTGGACTGGAGATGGAAGTGCTATGACAATGTGTGGTTGTTATAGCTTTGCATTCATTACAGTTGAATGTCGTGCCCTATTTTAAGTGTAACAGGAAGGCTGTATGTATTCCTGTGATACTGAATGTATCCAGGAAGAGAGTTATTGTCAGTGCATTTACCACAAACATTTAGTCGTTTCTTTTAAACATGGGTGAAAAGAGAGAAGTTGGGTGATGAACACTAATCGGTCAAAATCCAAGTAATTTGATGGAGAAATTTTACTTCAAACTATCTCATTAAATAATCTCTGATCCCTGATCAACCTGTACATTTTCCTTTGACTTCCGTAATCGTCGCTATATAGCTGAAATATTGCTGAATGTGACATTAAACCTTAATTCTCTCTCTCTCTCTCTCTCCCTCTCTCTGACTTCTTTAATACAGTCATATTGTTTTTAATGAGGTTTCACCTTGGAATAACTTCTTTGTTCTGTAGTTGTTTTATAGTTGTAACATATTGTTTCATGATTTACATATTATGTACAACAATTGAAGGCATGAGTGACATATAAAAATGCATTGTGGGTGAATGTACATGTATTAAAGGTATTTTCAAGAAGCTCCTGTGAATATATAAATGCAAAGTATTCATTATGACTACTATGAAAACAAAATAAAACACTGTAAAAGTTTAACAGAGTTCTAGATGTTCTATCAATTCTGAGAATGTCAGTTATTGTGTGTGTTCTACATAATGGAGCTGCCATTGCTCAAGATGTCTTGTGGGGCTAACTTTGACCATACAGTCTCTCCATGCAGGGCTCAAATTGGGGGCCTGCTGATGGCAGGACATAATTTGGTACAGTACAGGTGAAGTATTACCTGCTAAAAATGTATTGTGGTTTAATGGTATTTGATGGTGTTCTCTAGAATTACAGAAAAATAGCAGGCCTCCCTCATGTTTCTATTTCGAACCCTGCCATGGGAATGGTTGATCAAGACATTTGTGTCCTGTGTTATCATGGCTGATGTTGCATGGTTGGTTGACATGTGGGCTGTTCAGGAAATTTTACCTCTCAGCCCGATTATCTTATATCCCATATCTTGAGAACTACTGAAGGCAGTCCAACGAAACTTTTGTCCAATATAGAATGTAATCAGTAGATGTGCTTTTTGTATGTCTCGTCTGTCTGTCTGTCCGTCCACTTTTCTGTGCATCTGTATCATGGTTTAATTCCAACATTATCTATTATGGGCCTTCTTGTGGTAAGTTCCTAAAATCTAGTGGTGGTCAAATCATTTACATAATAATTTCCCTGTATTCAGCAATGTTTTCTTTCCAGTCTACTTCCAAAATATTCATGGAATGTTGCGTTTCCCTGATCTACATAAATCTACATATTACATGCAACAAAACTTTTTCTGCAGGGTAGTGGACGAGAGAAGATAACCACATCGCTGTAATGTGCTGGAAAATTTAGTGCAAGTTTAAATCTACAATTTAATTCTCCACAACCTTTTCTGCTATTGAATTACCATTTACAAATTACTCCGCTTCAATTATGCATCAGTTGTAGTTTGTAAAATTTTCACGCCTTGGAAAAACTTATAATTAGTAGTTTGGTATCCATTTGTGCCACTATAAGCAGAGCACCTTACAGATCTGAGTTTATAGTACACAGATGCTTTATTTTTGAATGATACACTGAATAAAGCCAATGTTTTCTTGCTATATCTTCTGAATAAAAATATGAAACATCTTTAAGATGTATTTAGGCGTGCATGAAATGAATATCCAACTAATTGATAATGGAAGTAATTGTGTTACAACAACAAATTGTATTACAACAACAAAAATATGTGTCCTCGCCACCTGATAAATGAAAGCTATTTCATGAAAATGATGAATAATAGGAGTACAGCATTCTTTTCGGGATATGCACAAAAGCCCCAGAGACAAAAGCCCCATCTGACATTTAGTTTCAGGCCAAGCTTGTGACTGCAATAACTGAAAAACGATTTGTCTGATTGACAGCAAACTTAGAAAGTGGGTTAGTATGTGTGAGAGGATGGCTGGGATTGTTTTCCAGCAACCTGTGTTATCCAATATGGCTGCCATGGCCGCCAAACCCTTAACCCCTATTCAGTCATGGTACGTACTGAGCTTGTGACTGCAATAACTCAAAAACGATTTGTCCAATTGAAATCAAACTTGGACAGTGGGTTGGTATGAGTGAGAGTGATGGCTGGGATTGTTTTCGGCAACCTGCGTAATCCAATATGGCCGCCATGGCCGTGACTCCCTATTGAACCATGCCCATGCTACGTAAGCTTGTGACGGCAATAACTTAAAAACTATTTGTCCGATTCACATCAAACTTAGTCTTTGCTCAGTGGCTGATATGAGTGAGACGATGTCTAGGATTCTTCTTCACCCATCTGCATAATCCAATCATGGCCCTCATGGATTTTACCTCAGATTTGACCATTCTAAGCTTGTGACTGCGATAACGGAAGAACGATTCACCAGCTGACATTCGGTATAAGAGCTTTTCCCATTGGGGATTGAGAAAGTCCAAGGGTTTCTTTGACACTCATCCATAAAGTCAACCTATGAGCAATTTGTCTTCACTGTCGACTTTGCTATCATATGCATGATATGATGAGACTCTGGGGAATGTGCATATAGTGCCAGAATAAATGCCAGTGAGAGCCCACCCACTGATGTGAAGTCCAGCTGAGAACACGTCCACTTTTGCGGACAATCTGGTGGAGTGATATCAGAGGAAAGCAAAAGATGTACATAGCCAGGATGAGCAGACCTTACAGCAGGTGTATTTGCCCCCAAAAGTCGATCTTTTTGCTGAAACTTGATGGACAGTTGTCAATGGTATTAAGATGGGCATTACTGGGCATCCATAGCATTAGGGTGGGCATTGATGGTGTTTGGTGGCCTCAACCCATGGCCCTCACACTGGGGCACTGTTTTCAAGACTTTCGTGCATAGCATGACCTCAACTAAATATCCAGTCCCTGGGACAGTGTCTTTTATGGACAGCCCATGGAATACCTGCATGCACCCCATCACCCCTCATACTGCTCAAGACATTATTGAGGACTTCTCCTGAAACCTGCATGCACCCCACGACCCCAAAAGCACATGATCGCTGGACCTACTTCACAAGATCACCTGCTCAGACTTTCTGCACTCTCACAATCCCACCTCACCACCACAAACACACCCTACCCCAACAAATGTGCTTCTATTTGCAGAGTACATACTACTCTCATAATTGAATGGGGTAACTGCCGCAATTGTTTCACACCTGAATGTCTTTTATGGACAGCCCATGGAATGTCCGCATGCACTCCATCACCCCTCATACTGCTCAACACATTATTGAGGACTTCTCCTGAAACCTGCATGCACCCCACGGCCCCAAAAGCACATGATCGCTGGACCTACTTCACAAGATCACCTGCTCAGACTTTCTGCACTCTCACAATCCCACCTCACCACCACAAACACACCCTACCCCAACAAATGTGCTTCTATTTGCAGAGTACATACTACTCTCATAATTGAATGGGGTAACTGCCGCTACTGTTTTACATCTGGATGTCGATAGCTGAGCAGATCAACTGTGTTGACAGCCTGAGCACCTTAATGCCTATCACAGGCCCGCAAAACGAGTTTTGGAGGGGTGTGGGCGGTGGTATTAGGGTGAAGTGTCGAAATATGAGGTCTCTATATATAACCCCATGCTTTATATAAATCCACATCAAGGTGTGAAACGGACTTTGGGTGAATCGTGAAATAAGCGGTTTATCGCCAAACAAAATACATCGCCATATTCTACAAGTATCACTTTATATATTCCCGTCATCAAATTAGTAAATTTGTGCAATTTTTTACCTTTGCTGGGCGATTCAAAATCCAACGTAACTGTCCATCCATCTAGGAACAGTTAGATCATGGCGGGCTTCGTGATCAGTGATCAGTGCGTGACCTCTCTTGCCGGAGGCGTGTCACGATTGACCAATCAGAATTGAGAACGAAGCCCGTCATAATCTAACTGTTCCTAGATGGATGGACAGTTACATTGGATTTTGAATCGCCCGGCAAAGGTAAAAAATTGCACAAATTTACTAATTTGACGACAGGAATATATAAAGTGATACTTGTAGAATTCAATATGCTGATGTATTTTGTTTGGCGGTAAACCATTTATTTCTCGATTCACCCAAAGTACGTTTCACACCTTGTTGTGGATTTATATAAAGCATGGGGTTATATATAGAGACCCCATATTTCGACACTTCACCCTAATACCACCGCTTACACCCCGCAAAACTCTTGTTTTGCGGGCCTGTGATGCCTATCTAACACATTTAATGCAGAAGTAACATCATTGCAAGCATGCACAACCACCTAAACAGGTAAGACAAGCATTCCATGAAATTCCCAAGGGAATAACCCTGCCCCTACATATGGATGGGGTGAGCAGCTTTGAATGCATGGATGCATGCTCACCTGATGGTGCTGAACCTGGAATTGACAGTTATTCATTGTAAAATAGCAACACCTAACAAAGCATTTCTCAAAGTAGGCCCCTATCGATGCTCCAAATTCAAGCTCTGATTGGTCAATGTGATCTTGTGATATTCTATGGAAGTGACACTAATTTCTTGTAGAGCAGTAACGCCCATCAATGTCCGTCTTAACACCTCAATGTCGTGACAAAGCTCAGAGGATCTGATTGGACTAAATGATGTTGTAATGTTCTAAAACTATTCCGTTTAGTGTAGTAATACCTGTCGACCCCGTCTTAACGCTGATGATGCTTGTTGTAGTATCATAGCACCTGTGGACACTCCTATGAATTAGGCCTACCTTAATGCCCATCTTAATGCTGTAACATCTTATTGCATACATGCATGCTAATACCTGTTGGTTCTGCCTGACCGAGGCTCAGGGCCGTGGCTTGAATATCTTGAGGGGTGGTTCGTTTCGCTTGAAAAGGGCACATCCTGTGGTTCGCTGTAGGAGAAAAAGGGCAAATTAGGGGTTCACTTCCATTTGGAAAGGGCATTTTTATGATTTTTTTTTTTTTTTTTTCTTTAATTTTTTCCAAAATGGGATTCTCCCAAACCGAGAAAACCCTCTTAGCTACAGACCTACATGCCTGAGCCTTCAGGCTATGGGATGCACCAGAGTGCCAGTAGCAGCACCAAGTGATGTTTAAATGGATGTTGAGGTACCGTACTAATACAGGCGCCCACAAGCATATGATTACATCACTTTACCCATAAGAATATTACAGTGAATTAATCTAAATTCTGTGAGATATCACATAATTCATTTAGTGCAATCAGACCTTGTGATCTCTCCTCCTGGGGCATTGAGGTGTCAGGTATGCATTGACAGGCATCATTGCACTACAAAGAAAAACTTAAGGATATTTCACGTACAGGGTTCTATGATCACTCACCCCACTCACTCTTAACTCGCGCATCACTCATCACTGATATCTCATTCATGTATGATGACATCACCAGTAAAAATAACCTGATCTCTATCCCCACCCAGCAGGCAGGTGACAGTGTTACCACCCCCCCCCCCCCTCCACACACACAATCATAATGTGTTTTATATACTACTAATGCAAATAAAATATTAACAGTTTGACAAATGCTGTCAAAAAAAAATAGCATATGTGAACAACAATATCCTATCAATTTTCCTTTTTTTTATGTCGTCTGGTTGCCTACAAGCATCAATAAAACAAAAAAAATGACAGATTTCAGTTGTGGTAAAGAGGAAGCTTCCAGACTAACTAGGCCCACATTTCATTTCTAGCTGTACTTGTCACAATTCCTTTCGCAAAATATATTCATAACAATTTCGATGATACATAATTTTTGCACTGTCCTAAAATAAGTTTACAATGTATTGCTGCTTCCATGTCAGGGTATAAAAAGTTTAACAGTTATCTCCCTTACTCCGATCTTTATAAGTCGACCGAAAATGGCGCCTTGTGCAGTGCGAGCCTGTGTAAAGGTTTGTATAAACAAAAAACATCATTTGAGTTGTCCAGATCAACGAGATAAAACACTTCAGTGAGAAAAGCACCATTGATATATTTGGAGTTTTGAAGTGACAGAGATATATTCACATAATTGTATATCTGCGAATGAAGAAATAGTTCTGAATGTTGTGTCGAAATATGGACCATCCATAATTATAGTGCATTTTCTTATCCAACCTATTTTCACAATGACTGCCTCACTTGTTCAGTTGTCACTTGTTGTTTCATTTTTCACACACTCTAAGAAATAACCATGGTAACTACTTTGTACTGTTAGATATATGCTAATAGTAATAGAGTCCTGAAACCTGATAATTTGGACTATCAGTTTTGAAGTGTTGTGTTACAGAGCTGCTAGTTAGTTGATAAGGGGCCGAAGTGCTCCGCCGTCACTGAGACCAGTCCGTCACTGGGACCAATCCGTCACACAGACCAATGCTGGGAATAGCAGGGGGTTGAATAGCTGTGCTCGCCGGTGCGTAACGACTGACGGCCATCGTCCTAAACAATAGGGAGCTCTGCCCAACTGCTAATGGGTCGTTAGTGGCTCTGTGGGGGGTAAATCGATTGATTGAATTATGTTAATTGAAGTTTTGGTTGCACGAGCAGGACTCCCGAAGACGGCCACCATTGTGTCAGCTTTAAGGGGAGGTAACTGCCATTTTCTACAGAATGCAAGCCATTATGTAATAATTTTTTTACTATCATATAATAAAAAAATCCTTACCTACAAAAAGAACACTGAACAATACAGATATGACAAACTATACTAATTTTATTCAATTCACAGGAAGGCAATTTTGCTTAATGCAACCTAACGTTATTTCAATGTATTTTCAGTGGGGCACTAAAGCTTTTTATTGGGCAAAAAAATTACAACTACGAAATAATTAGGACATACATAAATAATTCAGGGATTCATACAAGTAACTTTTTACAACTGGTAATCAGGGGTAATATTCATTTGAAAACTCAATTCAGAACTTCGAATTTGACTAAACAACAAGGTTTCGACGAAAACTGATAAATATTAAAAATGGTGGTAAGTTTGAAGAAATACTCAAATTCAAGAAAATACCAAAAACTGAATCCACTCATTTGAGTAGAAAAATACAAAAAAATATCCCTGTAATTGTATCTCAAGCTGTTGACCAACTTTATTGTATTATATATTTTCTGAAAGCTGTTCTTGTGGAGAAACTGGATATTATTATGATTTCGCATTTTTTCAAGAATAAATACTTTACACAGCTTTGAACAGTAGTATTTTCGAAAAGTATACCCAATTTTTCACAGCACATATCTTCTACATGCTTAGTGCAAATTTATTGAAATTCAAGGCATATATTATTAGCTATCTGAACTAGTAAACTGTGCCACACTTTTAATAATTTCGTAATAGAAGTGATTGTATTCAAGTTTATTTTAAAAAAAATGCTAAAGTTAGTAAAACGCGAATATCTAAAAAACTAAAGCGAACTTAGAAAATTTGAAGCACATTCGACTAGTTCTATATATGCTAAACAAAATTTGAAATTTCAAATATTATATTCTGGGTCAGCTGATGGTGGAGTGGGTTCTGGGTCAGCTGACTGTGGAGTGGATTCTGGGTCAGCTGAAGGCCTGTCCAAAAGGTCATCGTTCAAGGCATTGAGCTGCATTTGCCTATAAGTAGCAAGATGCTTGATAAATACAAGCATCTTCGTTAATGTCTTTGGACAGAAAGCGCAGTGAAAATGGCATCTCAACCGATCGGTGTCTTTATAACCTGGACAAAGTTGAGGACATCCAGTTATCTTGTATCCTGAATAATAAAATTAACATTCAGCATTAAATTCACATTTTTCTAATACTCATTCACATTCTTAAATTCACATCCATTTTAGTGGATATTTCATTAAAAATTAGGAAAATGAAGAAAAATCTAGATGTAGAATTTTGTTTTTTTTAATGAAAATCAGTGTCTAGACAGTTCCCAGATCTATCAATAGAGCTATTAAAACAATATCAATGAAAAGCTTGTAAAAACTACCACAAAAGCATGTCTGTCTGTGTTACAGTTGTATTAATACAGATGTGTGTATTAGCCGTTAAGGTGTTTTTAAAGGATCAGAACAAAACAACAATCCTTACCTCTTAAATGAACTGTTCCCCTGTCGCCTGAGAAATGGCTGACTAAGTGTGTTTTCACCTTGGTTATCCAGGTTGGTTTGAATTTTGATGGGGGACAAATTGGACAATGGTAACTGGCACCATTCCCAATGCAACCTGCCTCACAACCCAAGCATGCCAAGCAAGCTTCAAGAAAAAAAACTTGCAAAGGATCCTGATGTTCTCGTAATACTGTTACATGCACCATAGTGAATATAATAATAATACTGATTGCCTATTTGATTGTAGTTTAAGAGCCACTTTCCATACGGATTTCCTGGCCCATCAACTCAATGTTTTATTTTAATTTCACGTTACATTTCTTAGTTCATTTGACAATTTTACAAGCGCTGTATTTCAAAATAAAGAAATAAATAAATAAAAACAGATAAATGTTTGCCTATTGATTGAAATTGTAGTTTAAGGTTTGCCTAGCTTCGGTCTTCTATATTTATACAGAAATTAACGCCTGTATCAGTATATTTCATAGATCTAAACCAGTAACTGAGTGCCATATTTTAACATTTTTCCATGTTATATCTTTATAATAATAAAAGTCTAATATCAAAGTAATTACGAAATTTGACAATGCTAAGCAGGTCCAGTTTTCGCTATATCCTGTCGAAATAATCATTTGAAAGATTCTTGGAATGCACTGGGTTGAATGGAGGGGTCGGGTCCTGGCTGTCCCCTGCTAAGACAATGGCTTGGGTAGCTAGGATAATCGCTGCTCCTCGCTGTGCCATAGAACACTTAGGCGCGGCGATGCCTTGATCACTGCCGCATTGGTCTGTGTGATGGATTGGTCTCAGTGACGGACTGGTCTGAGTGACGGCGGGAGCACTTCGGGTACTGTTGAGTTAGTTACATGCTCATCCCACGAGACTTGATTCTGTGAGAAAAATCTCGCGCATAAGTGGTAGCCATACCCCCTGAATTTTAGGAATCGTTTGAAGGTATTCGAAGAAATTTATACCTAAACCAATAGTGTAGTTGTCTTATTTTGTCTATTGCAAAACAAACCCCCGATTCACAGAGATGGGATCCAGGACTTTTGACTGCAGGGCTTCGTCCCTTGGGGTTTTTGATAAGATCCCCGACTGAATGAACAATTGTGCATAAAAGCGAGATTTTCTTCTTGAAATAAAACAATATGAGTTCTCTACCTTGTTCAGACATTTATTAACCCTATCTGGCCTGTGGGGAGGCATTTTCCACTCCCAGATGGGGTTTTTTTTATGCTAATCTGGAATGACAAAGACACTTCATGACTTTGTAGTGTATCATATTTGTGTAACTTTGAACCCATTTGCATACCCCCCCCCCCCCAATAGAGGATCTTGGGTAAATTAAAAATGGTGACCATGTGGGGTACCAGAGAAGTGATATTTTGTCATTTTCCTTCAGAACTCGTGCTTTTCTGCAAGGAAAAGTGGACAAAAGCTATTTTATTTCACATCAGATTATTATTTCATAATTTATCATGCATTTTACGGCCCTCGCAATTGACCACAGCAATCAGCAATTGCCGAGGTAAATGCCTTGGCATAATCAGTTCCCCTCAGCAACATTTAAAGGAATACTTACCTCATTTTGTCCAAGTTCCTATTACAAAGGTTAGACTCTTAAAGAAATATAACCAACTATTTTGCGTGAGGGCGATAACCTATTGTTTTTATTACAATTTGTGAAGCAAATGCTCTTTTGCCTTGAGGCCGACGTGGGCGCCGCCATGTTGCCTGTGAGATGACGTGGCTGATGACGCCAGAATTCAGGACAACGTCACGGCTAACGCTTGGTCCAGGGACGTTCCAACTACGGACATTTGAATTAGTCTGGGTCCAAGTTTGACTGCGGATAAACTGGCGCGGTAAATCCCATGGGGTAATTCCTAAAAGGAAATTGGTTTAGGTTATCTCCGCAAACTGAAGACTTTCTTCCCCAAGTTTTTCAACTGAGACTTGCCTGATTCAGTTTGGACAAAATTTGAAGCAGAGTGGTAAACTAAAAGAGCGTCCTCTGCAATTGTCTAGTGATTTGAGCTTCCAAGTCCGTAAACGTTTTCATGATTACCCATGCAGAACTACTAAAATTAACTAGAACGTCAGTGAATTTACTAGGTTCCTTCGTGTACTATCGGCAAGACCAACACGATCAACCTTAAATCTCCATGACGTTGTGACGTTTTTAGATGAGTATACACTCACTTCCGCTCATCTAAAAACGTCACGCAGTGCTGCAATGGCGGCGCCCAGTGCACACCGTGGCGGCAATAAAATATTCAATATTTCTTTTATTTGAGATTCTATCAGCATAAGTTTTATATAATAAGGTTTGGAATACGATTGCTGATAAATATAGTCACACTCAAAAATAAGGTAAGTACTCCTTTAACATGGTGTTAAATAGCAATTATTTCAATATGAATGGGTTTTAATAAGCATCAAAACAGCTCATAATTATGTTAATTTCTGGGTTACAAATAATAGATCTTGGCTAACTATCTGTCATGTCTGTATTGTTTTTGTATTTAGCAATGTTGATAAACTCAGGGTGCAAAATAGCCCTTTGCCCTGTTGCATCGAAAATGCTCTTTTGAAAGGAACTGCTAGAGTTTTCATCCGATTGTTTTGATAATTGGCCCGGTACACATTATCGCCACAACAAACAGGGAGCGAAATAATACCTGCCTGGCTGCCAGAGACAACCCAAAATAGCACTTGCCCTTTCAAGTTCAACTGCCCTTAGGTAACCCCATTTTCCCTCAGTAAGCATACATTTCTAAAATATGTATGACATGGAATGGACAAGTTAGTTTTGCTGTGGGCAAAGGACAAATTGAAAGTCATGCATTTTGAGCCCTGGCATATCACAGACCTATCAACCCTCGCGCATTCGGCGCATTTGACATCTGTCTTACGCTCTCACGCAGCTATATCAAAATCTCAAGCATCTGGGCATTTTTATGAAATTATTTCTAAAATAACCAAGAATCAATCAAAATTGCTCCACTTTGTGAAAAAAGGAGTCCGTAATTTCAAACTTTTCCAACACTTGGTTATAAAGTATCCATTTATAGCCTCCATGAAGAGTGAAATGTACAATAGTAGTCGGTTCTATGAAACAAATATTCGAAAAATTGTGTGAAATGATGCCTAGAAATTAGCATTTTGGGGGGCTTGTATCTCCTGGGTGGATATACTGAAATCTCACGCCTTTGCAAAATTATAACTTGAGAGGTCTGATAACAGCATATGATATTTTCTGTTGCCCTGCAATGGTTTCTTCTGGCATTATGCCCCTTCATCATCAAAGCAACTAGTCCTAGACTGTCACTTTTTTGTTCAATTCTTTTGCAACTTGGTACACATTATCATCACCTTGTGAAGATGTGCAAGTGACTTTATAGACTTCCTGCACCTATTTTCATTGGAAATAATCTTTTGAATGCAGCTACTACTCATAGAGTTTTTATCAGCTGATTCAGAAGTGCACAATATCTCTGTATAAACAAAAGGTGACTTTTTCAACTTCCTGAGGTGTTTTTCTCCCAGAATCGTACCCATTTAGCATGTAGTACATGTATATTCCTAAATGTATGTGTGTGACTAGTCATAGTTTTATTTTGATTGTTTAAGAATGACCTTAATCAGTGCCAGTTGGTAGTAATTCCTAAATTTTCATTTCAATAATATAAGTACTCCTAGACAGGCTTATTTGAAAGCTCTTGTTCCTGTGAGACACCTGCACTTGGGATAATTTGTTTGACCTTTATACGTAGATGAGGCATCCCCCCCCCCCCCCCATGGCATTCCAGGATGTCTCCCCACCACCACCACATAGCCTCAAGCTCATTTAAGGGATTTGTATTTTATTCAACTCTGATTCTTATTGTCTTTTCAGATATAGATTATTACATTAACCTGAAACTAGAGGAGGATATTCAAGAGGAGGAATGGCAGAGTCCCTGAGACTAGATCTACTAGAGAAGGTTGAACCTGAAGTTCACATCCCATCTCTCCCACCAGTCACTGACCACCAGAGGGAGGTCGCCAGTCAGGCCATGCACGAATTTGAGATGGGACAATATGAAGCTTGCTGTCAGACAACGAATAAACTGTTCGGTCAACGTGCTAGTGATCCAAAAGTTGTCCACAACAAGGCTGTGGCAGATTTCTATAACTCCAAGTTTTCGAAAACCACAGATTTTCGTCAGTCCTTCATCCAAGTGTGTCATCTTGTAAGTTAAGCTGTGGATTTAAATAGATGTTATATTGTAGCTAAGGCTGCACTTTTGATGAACAGTAATACAAATTGTCACCAAACAATGTACAAATATTTGTCATTAATTGTGTGAGAGAATATGCATTATCAATGGAATATATTATCACATTTTAGAGTAGTTTTAACTAATTACCCCAGCACACTAAACCATATTCCATTAGGAAAAGTGAATATTTTCTGTATACCAATGCTGTCATGGACACGAAATTCATCTGGCAGATTTCATGTTCGCACTGGAACTGGAAGTTGTGTGAGGAAAATTGCGTCTTGTCAGATGAACATAAGAAATAAATTATCATAGAAAGCTTTGTAGTTCACCTAAGGAGGACCATCAGTATGCCAGTTCAGTATTTCACCAGTTTATTGTTCATTGCCAAACAGATGCAAAGGAACTCTGGATAGCACATTGTTTTTACACATTGTTCAATGCCTGTCTTTCTTTCAGGTTGAGTATGTATGTTAAAACCAGTGGAGAAAGAGGCTCTTCCATATTTATCAGTTCATTTGCAGGCTTGTGAATATATTTATTATCAAGACAAAATACTGTATACCCACATTAAATGTACTAGTAAATCAGTTTTAACTTTTATAAATTCCACTGAATTCATGTAAATGTTGAGTGCGGTCTAGCAGTACTTGAACAGACTGAATTCTGGGGGTTTTATTGTTAGTATAATTTTGTATAGTTGGCTGTCTTGTTGTATGTTTTCAGTCACATATCCCATCAGAGAATGCTGAAAATGTAGAAGATGTTGACCATGGTATAATATACTATAACCAGGCCATCCTTCTCTACCGCCTACACCAGTACCGGGCAGCTCTGGCCATAGTTGACAAACTATTCCAGTTTATTGAACCTTTAGGTAAGATCTCAATATGTTATAAAGACATTCTTCTGAGAGAGTTACTTCCCTTCATGCTTTTGTGTGTATGTGAGCTACATCGCCATATCTGGCAGGATATGCAGTATTGTAACTTAACTTATTCAGGTGGTTGCCATCAGGGCAAGCTGAATCAGATTCACTTGCCCGTACATGCATGGTGACGACAGTATCAGTGAGCCATGTGGAAATATTTGATTGTGGCAATATTTTCCAATTCCAGTATCTACAAATCCTCTTAATACCAATTTACTCTGTCATAAGCTTCATCTCTCAAAGGCATATATTATGATGGGGATAGATATTTGATTCAGTTGCACAATGGGAAAGATATTTGTCCATCCACCATGAGTTCATGGTAAAAGATTGGACATTGTAATAATTTGATTGGAACTAAATCCACTTGCCATGAAGGGCAAGTGCAAATTAAATTTTACTTGCCCGTAGCAGAGTTTGGTTGCCCCAGACAAGCGAGCAAGTTTTAAGTTACACCACTGATATGTATCCTACTATACTGGGGGTGCCTCCTGAATTTAGCCGGAAACAAGTCTTAATGAACTCTGTTTTTAGAATCAGAAAATTAAGTCTTAAATATATCCAAGTAACACTTAGGAAAACAGATTTAATCCTATTAATTTAATTTCCAGTGACATACTCTAATTTGAGACATGTGGGTCAACCACCTCACTGGGGTATACTACCTCAGCCACCAGTCAGATTTTCGGACAGGATTCCATCCTGAGCGGCACACTGCCATAAGTGACATCGTAAAATGTTAAAAATGGTATTCGTTAAAAGTTCTGATTACTTTCAGTTATGTGTTATACCTCTGTTGGCATAGTCATACAAAGAAAGATTTTTTCTTACCGTTGATATGAGTGAGCATATGAAAAGTAAATTCATATGCAGAACTGACAGGGTTGTTTTGTCGGTTGCAACAGATTATCTTGTGTGAGGGGATGTGCCCAACTATGTCAAAGCCAGGTGCCTCTATGGAGGGTGGGGGCATAATGAAGTGAGCCTGTGTATCGGAGCATGCTCTTTGGGGAGGTTATGTGTGGGTGGGTGTGTGTTTGTTTGTTTCTTCTCTATGCAATCCTAAACCACTGGATGCAATAAGTTGAGAAAAACTGCATATTTACTTATTGTGTATAGGGAGCCAAGTTTTTTTTCTCTCTCTCTCGGAAAAGTGCCAATAAAGCTTCCGACACCCTTGGATAGACTATATAAAGAAGGTATATGGTTACCGAGGCTATATGTAGAATGCTCCGGTTATAGGCATCAGATCCAATATTCAGTAACTAGCCATTGTCCAAAATGAATGTTACAAGTATGTCTCTTATGGAGACGTCATTGGAGCTTGTATATGTAGAGCTGTAGATCGCATACTCAGAATAGCTAATTGTAAGCATCACATCCAACAATTAGTACCTTAGCTAGTCATCATTTATAGCAAAGTATTTAAAAAAACATACTGTATCAGGGGTTATTCTAGCCCAAAATCTTTCATCTACTCAATTTGAGAATTTCACAAAACTCAATATTTCCATGGTTTTCATAGTTTCGGCTCAGAAACTCAATTATGCAAACATTTTCATAGGGATAACTGAAAACAAATTTCAAACCCACAGTTGAAAATTACACATCCATTATACACGTCCGCCTTCATTTCAAGCCTGCGAATAATTTTTTCACTGGTCACCGACACTTTGGCAGGCATCAATAACTTAGTATCTAACATTTGGAATGTGTTGCCCTGACAAAGATAGTATCTGGCTTCGTACTCAGTACTACAAAAGGTAGCTGTTTTTCTCCAGGAATAGTTGTTTATAATTGTTAGCTAACATGAAATAAATATGACTGCATGATTAACTTTGTCGAATTTCTGTATACAAGATGTAGTTTTTGGCTGAGTAAAAAACCATCGAAATTGCCTAGACGAAGAAAAAACAATACGATGTTTATCAAGTATTCTGTTTGAAAATCCAATCAAATGGTACTATGCCTTTCAGTTATACTTAAAAGAGAATCAACCACCCAAGATTGTTGATTTTATGACCTTGAAAATGGTAATTTTTCATTGAGAGGAGATCGTCAGATACATTTCGTTGTTGTTGTTGCAAAGCCCGGGCCACTCAATTTCCGTGTCTAATTTCTTTGCCCACGGTTTTGCAGTTCATTAGTCATTGCAGTCAAAGCATTCTTATATTTTGTACATTAATGTCTATAGTGCACAAGTTTTATTCTGTTTCGAGTGGTAGCTAGCTGTAAAATACCAGATCAACATCGTTTGAAGCAACAATTTCTGCCTGGCAAACGATCCTGTCAGAGTGAATCTTGCAGCGCATTTACTGATGATGTCAGCAATATTGCGAAGATGGTATTTGGCAATCTTCTTAACGCTATATTTCATTGGATGATAATGAACTGCCTGTCCAATGAATGAGCGCGATACTGCCCAACACTCTCCTATCAAAGGTTGTCCTATGCACCATTCGTTCAAATTGTCAGTATCACCTTTGTGCGGAGAGTCACAGTAAACAACAACGAAAACAGACGTCGGACATGTCGGATCGCGAACTCGGACAAGATTCAAGCACAGGCAGCTGCACTAATTATGTAAATTTGGTTGAATAAAGAGAAATTAGTGAATATCATATGTCGTGTCTATATCTGTATATGCCGTGTTGTTGTTGTAACAACAAGGTAAATAACGCAAGCCGCCGGAACACTGTCCAAATGTCTCGTTTCCACAGCTTTATCCTCGAAAACATCAACAAAGTGATGGATAAGCTGAACAAGTATACATCCTACTTCCAATCTAGCATATACTTAGTTCCAGGTCGGAGGGTATTCCAGCCGAAATAATCCGAAAACTCTCAATTTATCATCCTCGACAGCAGCGAAGATCGATCGGTAACAAAAATGGCCGCGTAACATGGGTACTTGGGTGTGACGTCATAGCTCCATGCGTAGATACAGCAGGGCGCGAAATATGAACTGTTCGAAATCGTGTTCCATTGAGTTCCATTGGCTGTATCTACGCATGAAGCCATGACGTCACACCCAAGTACCCATGTTCCGCAGCCATTTTTGTTACCGATCGATCTTCGCTATATGTAGTTTTCAATTTATTTTGTATAGAAAAGAGCTCGTCATGGAAACAATCATACGATTTACTGAAACTAGAATGTATACTTGATCGATTGATGCATAGTTTTGTTGCTGGTCCGAGAGGAATTTGTGAAAAAGGGAGCATTTCCTGATCGGTACATACGAGCCGTACACTACCTTCGTACTTCGTACGTAAACAACAACAACAACAACAACATTTCATATATTGACATTTCGCTTTTATTTCACTGAAATTAACATTATTAGGGCCGGCGCCTGTGATTCAAGGATTAAAATAAGTTTATTTAGATACAAATACACAATGATATGGGCGAGGAAATATCAGTAAAACTCAAATATTTTTCGCCCAATATCGAAAATTAAAAGAAAGTGAATTTGTCGAGGGAAAACTCAATTTACAAAAATCCTCTAAAACTCAATTTTCAAAATTTCTCATCGGGATTACCACGATGAGAAATCGGCTAGAAAAACCCCTGTGTATTTTCCCATGTTATAAGTACTGAGTAGTATTACTCTGCATAACTGTACAGTGCACAAAATACCATATATAACTTAAAAAACCCTTGATAGGCATTTTGGCTACACATTATCAGCAACAGCAATTCGGGTATTTCATATTTCATTGGCTCTTAAACACCTAGTGAATGGATGCTGAAACATGTTAAAGCATTGTCAAAACAATGGGGCATGTGTTTGGAACAAAATCTTACAGACAGCTAAATCATTATTGCTTTTTTTAATTTCAGAAGAGAATCTTGCCAAGAAGATCATGTTTCTGGTGGTAGAACTTTATCTATGTACAAATCAGGTGAGACACATCTGCACACCACCATTGTTTGAAAAAATAATATCTTTCAGATGGGACAATCAACATTGATAAAATTTTGCACAGGGCATTCAGCCCATTGTCACATTGTCTGGCAGTAGATTTAATTTTGAAAAAATATTTCGGATTTTAAGTTGAATTTTTATGAACTTCACCAGAGAAATAAATAAACAAAAGACCGGAGTTATAAAACAAACAGTGGCACCTTCAAGACTTGCGTCCACAAAGAATTGGCTGAGAGGTACTAGATTAAAACAGTCTTGAGGGTGATAAATGTTAAACTCTTAATAATCTTGAAATGCAAATCTCATGGAATCCTCTGTAAAATTCTAAAAATGTATTGTATTCAGACTCGTTCATAATAACATTGTGGTAATTACTGTTCTACATGTACAAACTATAACTTAGCAGACATGCCAAAACTACTGGAAAAACATTATATGGTTCGATTGTGAAATAATTTTTCACCATGTAGCTAAGACTATTTTCTCATTTTATAAAGTCCATCTCCTGGTGCTCCTGGTTTCAAGTAGAAAGTATTTCTGTTGACATTTTGTCTGCTTTGATTGAGAACAGAATATTTAAATCTTCTTCCAATTGTTGTTGTTTATACTTGGAACAGCCAGAGAAGGGGATTGGTATGTTGACCTATATGGAAAAAGCTCTATTTAATGGAGGAAAGTCTGGGGGTGGGGCTGGAGGACAGGACAAGGGTGACTCAAGTCGAGACAAAGATAACAGTCAACAGAAAGGTCATACCACAGACGATAGCGAAACAAATGATGCCACCAAAAATAGAATGAGCCAGGTAAATCAAATGTTAGAGACCATCTTCAGTACACAAATAATGTTTGGCATGTACCAGTACAAACAAACAGTGGTGACCAGAGAGCATCAGATCAAGAAGCAAATTTATATATATCCTGGATGAAACAGATTCAAACAGGACAGTGCTGTATTCCATATCCAATTCATTTGGAGCAATTTTTCATTTGGACCAATGAGTCTGTTATATTGTAATCCTCTCTGTGATGTATTGCTGTGAAAACCTCCAGTAGATGGCGCCACACAACAATGAGTTTCCCTGGTTATCTCCCTTCATCTGCAGGATTTTGAGTTGATCTAAAGATGCTTGAATGTTTGGAAATACATTTCTTGGGCTTAAGATTGTTGATTCATTGCTGACATTATCAAACATTTTCTACTGTACAGTACAAAGCCCGGTGTTACCTGATGGTCAAGTCAATGAAGTCCTGTAAAAGAGAGATCAAAACTCTGATGAATGCCATCCCTTCTGTGAGTATATCACCTAATATGCCTCCGTATGTGGATAGTTAACACTGATGAATGCCATCCCTTCTGTGAGTAAATAGGCCTCAGTATATGGATAGTTAACACTGATGAATGCCATCCCTTCTATGAGTAAATAGGCCTCTGTATATGGATAGTTAACTCTGATGAATGGCATCCCTTCTGTGAGTATATCACGTAATAGGCTTCAGTACATGGATAGTTAACTCTGATGAATGCCATCCCTTTTGTGAGTATAATAGGCCTCAGTATATGGATAAATAACTCTGATGAATGCCATCCCTTCTGTGAGCAAGTAGGCTTCAGTATATGGATAGTTATAACTCTGATGAATGCCATCCCTTCTGTGAGTATAATAGGCCTCAGTATATGGATAGTTAACACTGATGAATGCCATCCCTTCTATGAGTAAATGGGCCTCAGTATTGTTAACTCTGATGAATGCCATCCCTTCTGTGAGTAAATAGGCCTCAGTATATGGATAGTTAACACTGATGAATGCCATCCTGTCTATGAGTATATCACGTAATAGGCCTCAGTATATGGATAGTTAACTGATGAATGCCATCCTGTCTATGAGTATATCACGTAATAGGCCTCAGTATATGGATAGTTAACACTGATGAATGCCATCCTGTCTATGAGTATATCACGTAATAGGCCTCAGTATATGGATAGTTAACTCTGATGAATGCCATCCCTTCTGTGAGTATAATAGGCCTCAGTATATGGATAGTTAACTTTGATGAATGCCATCCCTTCTGTGAGTAAATAGGCCTCAGTATATGGAAAGTTAACTTTGATGAATGCCATCCCTTCTGTGAGTAAATAGGCTTCAGTATATGGATAGTTAACTTTGATGAATGCCATCCCTTCTGTGAGTAAATAGGCCTCCGTATATGGATAGTTAACTTTGATGAATGCCATCCCTTCTGTGAGTAAATAGGCCTCAGTATATGGATAGTTAACTTCGATGAATGCCATCCCTTCTGTGAGCAAATAGGCTTCAGTATATGGATAGTTAACTCTGATGAATGCCATCCCTTCTATGAGTAAATAGGCCTCAGTATATGGATAGTTATCTCTGATGAATGCCATCCCTTCTGTGAGTATATCACGTAATAGACCTCAGTATATGAATAGTTAACTCTGATGAATGCCATCCCTTCTGTGAGTATATCACATAATAGGCCTTAGTATATGGATAGTTAACTCTGATCAATGCCATCCCTTCTGTAAGTATATCACGTAATAGGCCTCAGTATATGGCTAGTTAACACTGATGAATGCCATCCCTTCTGTGAGTAAATAGGCTTCAGTATATGGATAGTTAACTCTGATGAATGCCATCCCTTCTGTGAGTATATCACGTAATAGGCCTCAGTTAACTCTGATGAATGCCATCCCTTTTGTGAGTAAATAGGCCTCAGTATATGGATAGTTAACTGATGAATGCCATCCCTTCTGTGAGTAAATAGGCTTCAGTATATGGATAGTTAACTCTGATGAATGCCATCCCTTCTGTGAGTAAATAGGCTTCAGTATATGGATAGTTAACTCTGATGAATGCCATCCCTTCTGTGAGCAAATAGGCTTCAGTATATGGATAGTTAACTCTGATGAATGCCATCCCTTCTGTGAGCAAATAGGCTTCAGTATATGGATAGTTAACACTGATGAATGCCATCCCTTTTGTGAGTAAATAGGCTTCAGTATATGGATAGTTAACTCTGATGAATGCCACCCCTTCTGTGAGTATATCACGTAATAGGCCTCGGTATATGGATAGTTAAATCTGATGAATGCCATCCCTTCTATGAGTATATCACGTAATAGGCTTCAGTATATGGATAGTTAACTCTGATGAATACCATCCCTTCTGTGAGTAAATAGGCTTCAGTATATGGATAAATAACTCTGATGAATGCCATCCCTTCTGTGAGTATAATAAGCCTCAGTATATGGATAGTTAACACTGATGAATGCCATCCCTTCTGTGAGTAAATAGGCCTCAGTATATGGATAGTTAACTCTGATGAATGTCATCCTTTCTATGAGTAGATCACGTAATAGGCCTCAGTATATGGATAGTTAACACTCATGAATGCCATCCCTTCTATGAGTATATCATGTAATAGGCCTTAGTATTTGGATAGTTAACACTGATGAATGCCATCCCTTCTATGAGTATATCACGTAATAGGCTTCAGTATATGAATATTTAACACTGAGGAATTACATCCCTCCTGTGAGTATATGACCTAATAGGCCTCAGTATATGGATAGTTAACTTTGATGAATGCCATCCCTTCTTCTGTGAGTAAATAGGCCTCAGTATATGGATAGTTAACTCTGATGAATGCCATCCCTTCTGTGAGTAAATAGGCCTCAGTATATGGATAGTTAACTCTGATGAATGCCATCCCTTCTGTGAGTAAATAGGCCTCAGTTTATGAATAGATTTATAAAACACACCCATTGGCAACAAGATGTGAATGTTATTCTTCCCTATTTGCAGGGGTCAATTTCATGAAACCTCACTTGACTCAATTTTCACACTTGAAAGTTCAAGTGAACTTGAAAACTTCCCTTGACTTGAGTTTTTGCTTTTCATGAAAGTTCACTTGAACCTGAAATCGCACCCGAGTTCAAGTGTGGTCAGACCTCCTTAAAAACAGCACTTGAAATAAAAACGTACTTGAAATAAAAACGTACTTGAAATGGCCAATGTGAAGGAAGGTGGTTTCAAAAAATAAGTTTTTTTCATGTGCCCATGCATCATAATTCACGTATGGACATTGGTCTTCACCTCATAGATCCAAAAATGGCACAGACATATTTACTTGAGATCTAAATCGGTTCCTGCGCATCAAGTATTTTCAGCATACATTTGTTTCTGCGGGGGTACTATTTATTGCCAAACCACACAAAAGAGTTCCTATAATGTCACCTCACACATCACTTGACCAAGTGTGGCCAAAAACATTTAGTGAAACTCAACTTGAGAATTTTTTGTAGTGCACTTGGTCAAGTGCGAAAATCACCCTTGAAAAAGTCGTCAAGTTTCAAGAAATTGGCCCCAGATCTCACAGATTCACAAATATAATTTCATGCCACAAGACTTAAGAGTCATGGACAATGTGACAGCAGGAGAGCAACAGTACAGTAATGTCTCTAATAATTCACCTGTCCTGGGGGACCTGTCAATAATTCACCTGTCCTGGGGGACCTGTCAATAATTCACCTGTCCTGGGGGACCTGTCAATAATTCACCTGTCCTGGGGGACCTGTCAATATAAAACTTTGATGGAAGCACACTTCCTTCTACCAACATCCTGTACAGCAACACAATTTTGTGGACAGCTGAGTGTAGGAAGAATATATATTAGAATCTGCTTCCAGTATTTGTGATTCAATTATTGGCGACCTTACCGTATTGTTTTTCTGACTGATAGCAATCACCCTGAACTGTACCATAGCTGCTCCATAGTTAGAATGTACCAGATCAACAGGTTCTACTCGTAATGTCATCCTAAATCTGTACTACATTAGATTGTTGTCTACTTGCCCCATAGATGTCAGAATGCATTTACACCTGTCGGCTGAGAAACCTCTAAATGTTGCAAGGGAGATAATCATCTGAGGATGTTATTTGTGATAAGGGAGATAATTTACTGATGCATGGAGAGCATTTTCAGGCCCTCCTAAGCTTCAGAGGGTAAAGTTGTAAAACTGGAGAAAAATCATTCACTTCTTAAAGAGAAAACACTGTATTTGGGGGAGTAATGCATCCAAATCTTGAAGAAAAAAAATTATGAGCGGAGAAAAAGCACTGAATTTGTAAGGAAAAAAACATTTTCTTTCGCTAAAACATTGCACATCAGTCACATAATGACGCTACCGGAATCATGGCAACAACTCTCGAAGAGAAGGTGTGATAAAATTATTTTCTTCATGGTGTGTCTGAATTTTATCCTAATGGTCAAACGACGAACAATTTGGCTCTGTGAATTATGAGAAAATGACCGATATTTCTGCTTGAAGCTACCGTTTACTAGATCGGTGGTGATATTTGTCATTCAGCAAACATGATTGCATTGTCCTGTCAGGGATATTACAGTCACGCCATGTAAAAATAACCAATTCACCCTTCTCTGACCTCCCAGGTCAATCATGCTGTTGGTGACTTTCTCCTCAGATAGTTAAATATGGCTTTTTTTCATGTAAGGATGCATTTCTTTCCTGAATATGAAAGAGCGATTTTTCTTCAGTTTTGCAATTTTCGCTTGAAGCTTAGGAGAACCTCATGTTGGACATCATGTTAACTGAGTTACCATCTGTATTTTTTTTCATATTTTTTTTTCAGACCACTACCTTTGGATATTTAAAGAGTAACTTTGAGTATATCCGTGGGAATTATCGTAAGGCCAATAAAGTGTTAGGTTCCACTCCTCAGTCACAGGAAGTGAACAGTAATGGGGAATCTTTACCTGTCATGTACTTCAATAACCTGGGCTGTACACACGTCCACATGAGAAAACACCATCTAGGGGTGTTCTACTTTCGTAAAGCTGTTCAAGAAAATGAGAATGTCTTGAAGAGCACCAACAGAACTGAAACAGGTAAGTGTGAACTAAACTTTGAAATAATGGCATGAATATTTGTAATCTCAGATAAGGCATCACACCCCTCCAATAATAAAACATCAACAAAAGTGTGTGTTGTGAATTTGTAGGATGAAAGAATAGCTCAGCACCATGAAATCTGTTGCCTGAGCAGAGTAGTTGGAGCAAGAACACCATAGATCATGGTTTAGTGGTCATGAACATCTACCAGTAAAGGAGGATACCGTTAAGATTCCAGTGTCCCTTGTGATAAGATTTTCGACACCTTGTAATCTTTTGCTCTTTTAACTTGCAATAAAATAACCTCTTCAAAATGAAGGGAGATAACTTTGAAGAAAACTTTATGAACAAACGGATGGTTCAGATCAATGTGCGCATCGCCCAGATTTTTTACAGTCTTATAGGGATTTTATCCAATTTTCCAGAATGGGAAGTTGACGGAATGGTAGAGAAACATTTAACAGATGCTGAACAAGGCATAGTATAAATATATTTAGAAGGTGATACATTATTTAGGTTGGCAGAGAAAATATCACTCTGAATTATTAATAGAATGATACAGAGAAATATTAGAGAATTTATAATTTATCAATTTGGATATATAAACAGTTTTTTGACTAATGATAAAATTCATGTGACAAAAAATATTTCCTTTTAGTTTTACCAAAAAATTTCTGGAAGCTATTCATTTAGGGAATTAGCAGTTAGTGACAATATTGTTCTTTTGTTCAATACAACTGTTTTATTTTAACTTAATTGAATGGTTTCTTAAAATAACGAATAATAGGATGGACAACTTTGAAACCAAAATAAACTTAGAAAAAAATTGGTATGTTTATTGGTTCTACATATGTACTTTATGACTTTAGAGTTATTAGAAAGCCAATCTGGAAAACATGGTAAAAAGGTTAATTGAGAAAAGGAACAAAAACTAATGAGAAGGAATTTTTCTTAACTAAGTAATGACTTATAACCCAGTCTAAATCTTACTTAAATTTTTAATATTATTTGTTAAAAGAGAAACATGCATGGCTCACCTGCAGTGCTCACCGACCAATCCAGACTTACATGGATATCTCCAGAATCTTCATTTGACAGCTAATTTTATGAGCTTAAATTCGGTATAAGGAATATTTTTTGTCACTTTTTTTCCGCCAACCTAATGAAGTTGCTTGTGAATTTTATTATTAGTCAAAGAAATGTTTATATATCCAAATTCATAAATTATAAATTCGCTAATATTTCTCTGTATCATTCTATTAATAATTTAGAGTGACCTAAATAATGTATCACCTTTTAAATTTATTTATACTATGCCTTGTTTAACATCTGTTAAATGTTTCTCTACCATTCCGTCAACTTCCCGTTCTGAAAAATTTGATAAAATCCCCATAAAACTGTAAAAAATATGGTCCATGTGCATGTTGATCTGAACCATTCTTTTGTTCACAAAGTTTTCTTCAAAGTTATCTCCCTTCATAGTGATCAACATTGACAATCTACAATTCGGCATTAAGAGATAGGAGAGGATGTTATTTTTTGTCACTTTTTTTCCACCAACCTATGAAGTTGCTTGTGAATTTTATTATTAATCAAAGAAATGTTTTATATCCAAAGTGATAAATTATAAATTCTCTAATATTTCTCTGTATCATTCTATTGATAATTTAGAGTGACCTAAATAATGTATCACCTTCTAAATTTATTTATACTATGCCTTGTTTAACATCTGTTAAATGTTTCTCTACCATTCCGTCAACTTCCCATTCTGAAAAATTTGATAAAATCCCCATAAAACTGTGCATGTTGATCTGAACCATCCTTTTGTTCACAGTTTTCTTCAAAGTTATCTCCCTTCATAGTGATCAACATTGACAATCTACAATTCGGCATTAAGAGATAGGAGAGGATGTTATATGTTGTAATATTGTGCGTAAATTATCGCTCCAGATTTGATGCATGACATACTGTGATTTAAAGTATATCAGGTATCCTAAATCAAGCCTATTTAAGAAAAAGAGATTAGAAGAAATTTAGGAGAAAAATAAAACATGTTACCGCACCACTTCTTTCGAGGATAAAAAGATTTGGCATAATGGAGATTTGGGAAAGAAAATCTCATATGTATTCTTGAACAATAATTTTTTAAATAAAAGTCCAAGTATAAATGAAATTTCAATTTGTTTTTCACAGGGAAGCCACACTCTGGACAGCCAGCTTTATTACAGGGCACGAGTAGGCACTACAACCTTATGTATAACATGGGAATAGCCATGCTGCATTGTGGGAAACCTGTCGCAGCATTTGACTGCCTGATGGAGGCTTTACAACATTATCAAATAAACCCTCGTCTATGGTTACGACTGGCTGAGTGCTGTATTATGGAGTATAGGGAGGTAAAGTTTATTGTAAAACTGCTGTGAGATTTTACATGATTTCAAGTAATACTCTGGAAAAACACATGCCCCCTTTGATAAATCCACATCCTTAAGGATGTGAATTTCAGATTGATTACTCTGAAAAGACGATGTGTCACTTACCAAAATTGAGGTCAAGATCAATGGTCACTATGGCCTAAAATTCAGAAAATCATTGAAAAGTGCTAATTTTTCGTGAGTGGATTATGTAGGTGGAAAAGATATATTGTGCACCAATTGAGGTCAAAGTCACTGTGACCTCAAAATCAGGAAATCATTTAAAAACCACAAATTTTATTATACAGTTAATCCAGAGAACAAAATCACAGTCAGATCCTCGCCATATGAAGCTAGGGCAAAAGTCCCCGCAGTATCAGTGGAGCCCCATGGGGCTCCAGGGGTTGACCTGGGATGTCGTTGTGCACACCCCAGATCATGATAAGAATAGGCCTCGGCTCTTCAGACAGCATGATGTAAAAGGTGACTAACTGGGGCACCCGTGAAAAGGAAAAGGACCCCACCAATGGGTTTCCCAGGTTTTAAAAAGGAATAGGATCCAACCTGTGGGCTTCCCGGGTGGGAAAAGGACCCAGGCCATCCTTAAAAATATGTCTGTTAGGCGTATCCCATCCACTCCAGCATAAACCTGCCAACCCAAAAGTTTTTATTGGCAATCTGTCCCCGTAAATGGCTTCTTTTTTTTCAGCAGCCCCTACGTTGTTGTTGTTATCGTTAAATCATGTAGGTTGTGAATTTGTTTGCCAGAGTTGCATTGCTTGTCAATAACAGGGGTAGAATTCATTCAGAGAGATTTATTTCATGAAAATTGAAATAAAAAAGCAGACCTGTAATCAAATATCCTTTCATCTTGCTGCTATTCGGAGAGTGGCGATCTTCACATGTTTTGATTACGTAATGCGCAAACTACATCTCGGAAACCTTTGCATGGTTATTGTTTGGAAGCCTTGAATGCTCTCTGTAATGGTTCCCGACTGGCGACAGGCAGTTTATATGTATTCTCCTTTGCTCGGCTGCAGATTGCGCAATGCCACTTACATTAAACATTTACATTTGTTTGCCAGAGTTGCATTGCTTGTCAATAACAGGGGTAGAATTCGTTCATTCAGAGAGATTTATTTCATGAAAATTGAAATAAAAAAGCAGACCTGTAATCAAATATCCTTTCATCTTGCTGCTATTCGGAGAGTGGCGATCTTCACATGTTTTGATTACGTAATGTGCAAACTACATCTCGGAAACCTTTGCATGGTTATTGTTTGGAAGCCTTGAATGCTCTCTGTAATGGTTCCCGACTGGCGACAGGCGGTTTATGTGTATTCTCCTTTGCTCGGCTGCAGATTGCGCAATGCCACTTACATTAAACTCAATAGGCGAAAACCATCTATAGGAAGAAATTCAATGCTAACACGTGGTTCAGACAGAAAGTACACGAGGGGGAAAATGAAAACCTGGGACATATGGATATCATTTAGCAGATGAATTTGATTTGGTTTCGATCAAAATTAGAATAACGTTTAATTTTCCTTAAGACAGGACATCGAGCAAAGTAGCGGTAGGAAATATAAGAAAATGAAAATGGATCGTTGCCTCAAGAGATGTCAAAAAATATATTGTCAATCTGCCTGTATGAGACTTGAACAACAACAACAATGCGGTCGACCACTTTACGTTGCGAACACACATTTCTTTAGAAGTCAGTTTATTTGAGGTCAAGCATATCAACTTGAATGGCACTGTCTGTGGCTCTTGAATTTTTGATGGTGATTTAGATCTCTCACTGTAAAAATCATCACGGTATGAAATGAAGATATGTGGGACAAAAATAGGAATTTCCTTATTTTATTTTAGTTTTTTTTATGTATCTGTTATAAATCCATGGCAAGCTTTCGTGGTAAATAAAAAGCTTGAACTCCAAAATTTAATCAAAACTCATTTATTCGTGATAGTTACAATAGAAATGAAGAACCACCCATATCCTCACCAAAGAAAAAACAATATAGTAACAAAAAACATTTCCTTACCGCCCTACCCATATTTGTGAAACAGGGTCAGGTTACGCCCAACACACATATTCTTAAGGATGATCCCAAACGCTCTGATATGACTGAAATATAGTTGAAAGCAATGTTAAATCATATTCACTCACTCACTGGTGAAATGGAAGCAATAACTACACGAAGCGTCTCTTGCTTATATCAATAGTCTGTCCACAGATAAACCTCCTTCATACAATCTAAGCAATTATCAAACTTTGGAGCAACTGAAGAGTCAAACCACTATATGTAGAGGCTCAATTCTATGGAATGAGCTTTTAAATAGCAAGCATCCACTGTGATCGAATTCTGAAATCTCCTATCAAACTGTGAATTATAAGAGTGCCTCTTGTTGTTTTGAATGTACATTCTCGTTTTGAATGTTTTTAATAATAAGATATAATTAGATATAAGAATACTTATCATGCTGTTTATTTATATGTAATGTTATATTTCATAATGCAGTTTTTCCTGTGTCCGTCGTAATAGCTTTGATGTTGTATGGTTTTAATCATCAACCTAAACTACATGTATCTATTGCTCAATTTGTGACCATGTATTACATGTGTTTTTGTACATGGTAATATTGTCTAATCACACAGAATAATGAAGTGGACAAGACTTTAGCTAAACGACTTGAACCAGTGAAAGGATCAGTCGGGAGTGGTATCCATCGGAAACTGATCATGGGAACAGGCATTTCAAACTATAAACCCAGGTAAGAGACAGATCAGAATGTTCTAGATCTTTCATCACAGTGTAATTTGTGATGCCATGTGGGCATATTATCCCATGTCGACTCTGGCATTTTCTAATTTCATCTTCTTCATTAGACGTCACTGAGAATCTATACAATATAAGGCTTTTAAAGTTGTAAAGCCTTTGGCATATTTACCAGGTAATCATAATAGTGAGGCAGATATGTGAAATAATTGTGGCTTTTGTGGTAAAAGCGCCAAAATTGGCACAGTTGATGATCAGAAGGTACTTAATAATTCCAGATATAGGGCCAAGCTCAATTTTTCCTTTTATGCCCGTAAACTAAGAAAATCCAAGATGGCCACCATGTGCGTCGTAAAAATCTATTAAACGGCATATCTTCCTGAATATATGGCACAAAAACATGAATAAAATGTTGTTTTATATATTTTCGTACACACGGAAGCTTTTGTTGGTGCAGAAATATGACAATTTATCATATTTTATAACTTCAGGACATTCGTTCAGAATATCTATATAACAAGTCCGTGATCAATTTGATGATGAGTAGACACTAAACAATTTAAAATACAGTGTCATTACGATTTTGTGCAATATCAGCTATATGTGTGAACATCAGAGATTGTGTCCATACGATTCACGCATAACAAGAAGTCCCATATCGTAGTCACTTATGAACATATCTGAATGCAATATTATTTTCTATATGTTTTCATCAACAAAAAACATCGGGCAATCGACAGAAATGCATTGCAATCATAATTATATACGAATGCATGCGAAATAGCTGCAGTTTATGAACAAAACCCCAAATTTGCCCGATCCCCTAAGCAAATATCATTATATGAACATTCTTATTATTTTCCCAGATATAAGGCTTTTAATACCAAACTGCACCGAAAACCAACATAGATACGCCGTCAAGAAACGCCGCAATCAAGCAAACCAAAACAACATATTATTATGACAAATAAATCTGTGTTTCTCTTCTTGCAGATGATTCATTAGAACCACCAAGCCAGCGAAGAAGCGATGTAAGATTGTATAAGATAACAGTCTGCAACCATCTATGTCGACAGACGGCCATCACCATATGGATTGGAGCCGTTGTGCCCTGTGCCAAGTACATTCATCAGAAGTGCTCCACTGCCCAGCAAGGTCGAAGAGGACATGTTGGGGCTGGGTATGACCGCGTGGGTGACATTTTAACAAAGTTCCGAGACTTAGGCGAATAACCAATTTCTGTGGACATAGCTCTGTTAGATGATGGTGATGGAATCTCTCAGACACTTGCCAAACATCGTGCAGAGGTGCACTCTCTGTTGCACCTTCGTCACAGAAGAAACATGTGTCACCTTTTGATGTTACATCTTCGCATGCAACATGGCGTAAGGGCGATCTGGGGTGTCACCTTCACATGGAGGTATTGTTTGCGACTGTGCCAGTTGACTGAAGAACATTTCAAACGGCAAGATGTGTGCTATTGGGTACTATGTTGGGCAAGTGTCTGAGAGATTCCATCGCCATCATCTAACAGAGCTATGTCCACAGAAATTGACTGTTCACCTAAGTCTCGGAACTTTGTTAAAAATGTCACCCACGCGGTCATACCCAGACCCAGCCTCTGTCCTCTTCGACCTTGCTGGGCAGTGGAGCACTTCTGATGAATGTACTTGGCACAGGGCACAACGGCTCCAATCCATATGTTGATGGCCGGCTGTCGACGTAGATGGTTGCAGGCTGTCATCTTATACAATCTTACATCGCTTCTTCGCTGGCATGGTGGTTCTAATCAGTCATCTGCAAGAAGAGAAACACAGATTTATTTGTCATAATAATATGTTGTTTTGGTTTGCTTGATTGTGGCGTTTCCTGATGGCGTATCTATGTTGGTTTTCGGTGCAGTTTGGTATTGGAAGCCTTATATATGGGAAAATAATAAGAATGTTTATATAATGATATTTGCTTAGGGGATAGGGCAAATTTTGGGTTTTGTTCATAAACTGCAGCTATTTCGCATGCATTCTATATAATTATGATTGCAATGCATTTCTGTCGATTGCTCGATGTTTTTTGTATATGAAAACATATAGAAAATAATACTGCATTCAGATATGTATCTTCATGTAGGATTTATGGCCATCTTGGATTTTCTCAGTTTACGGGCATAAAAGAAAAAATTGAGCTTGGCCCTATATCTGGAATTATTAAGTACCTTTTGATCATCAACTGTGCCAATTTTGGCGCTCTTACCACAGTTATTTCCCATAACTGCCTCACTATGGTGGCCATCTTGGATTTTGCCATTTCCGGGCATCCACGGAGAAAATTTAGCTTGGCCCTATATCTAAAATCGTTTACTATATAATAAACTTCAAATGTGCCAATTTTGGTGCTTTTACCACCAAACCCACAATCCTCCTGTACATTGCCACATATCCGCCCCACTATAATGTTCATTTTGTCTCAATAATTCCAATTATCCCATGTACACATTATAATTACAGTCACTCTACTATCTCTTGTACACATTATAATTCCAGTCACTCTACTACCTCTTGTACACATTATAATTTCAGTCAACCCTCTATCTCTTGTACACATTATAATTCCAGTCACTCTACTATCTCTTGTACACATTATAATTTCAGTCAACCCTCTATCTCTTGTACACATTATAATTCCAGTCACTCTACTATCTCTTGTACACATTATAATTTCAGTCAACCCTCTATCTCTTGTACACATTATAATTCCAGTCACTCTACTATCTCTTATACACATTATAATTCCAATCACTCTACTATCCCTTGTACACATTATAATTCCAGTCACTCTACTATCTCTTGTACACATTATAATTCCAGTCACTCTACTATCTCTTGTACACATTATAATTCCAGTCACCCTAATATCTCTGATGCACCTTATAATTCCAATCATCCTACTATCCCTTGGATACATTATAATTCCAATCACCCTACTATCCCTTGTACACATTATAATTCCAGTCACTCTACTATCTCTTGTACACATTATAATTCCAGTCACCTTACTATCCCTTGTACACATTATAATTCCAGTCACCTTACTATTCCTTGGACACATTATAATTCCAGTCACCTTACTATCCCTTGTACACATTATAATTCCAGTCACTCTACTATCTCTTGTACACATTATAATTGCAGTCCCCCTACTATCTCTTATATACACATTATAATTTCATTCACTCTACTATCTCTTGTACACATTATAATTTCAGTCAACCCTCTATCTCTTGCACACATTATAATTCCAGTCACCCTATTATCTCTTGTACACATTATAATTTCATTCACCCTACTATTTTTTGTGGACATTATCATTCCAATCACCCTACTATCTTGTGTATACATTATAATTCCAATCACCTTACTATCTCTTGTACACATTATAATTACAGTCACCCTATTATCTCTTGTACACATTATAATTTCATTCACCCTACTATTTTTTGTGGACATTATCATTCCAATCACCCTACTATCTTTTGTACACATTATAATTCCAGTCACTCTACTATCTCCTGTACACACTATAATTCCAGTCACCCTAATATCTCCTGTACACATTATAATTCCAGTCACCCTAATATCTCTGATGCACATTATAATTCCAATCACCCTACTATCCCTTGCACACATTATAATTCCAGTCACCCTATTATCTCTTATATACACATTATAATTGCAGTCACCCTACTATCTTTTGTACACATTATAATTACAGTCACTCTACTATCTCTTGTGCACATTATAATTCCAGTCACCCTATTATCTCTTATATACACATTATAATTTCATTCTCTCTACTATCTCTTGTACACATAATTTCATTCACCTTACTATTTTTTGTAGACATTATCATTCCAATCACCCTACTATCTTTTGTACACATTATAATTTCAATCACCTTACTATCTCTTGTACACATTCAGAGTTCGAATTTGGCACCTGTCTGTCAGCCCGAGACTGGTAAAAAACCAAACGGACTGGTGTGAGTGACTGAAAAACAAGTCCGTCGGACTGGTAACAATAAAGCTCTATTTGTGACCCAAATCTACACCTGCTCTTGCTAATGGCCTTATCTCCCTTTAGGAAGATCCTACAAATAGTTAAAAACGAAAAGTTGGCTCCCCTTAGGGAGCTCTCTCAGCCCAGCTAGGTTACTTAAGCTCTGCCCAATCCTTAATCTCCCTCTTTCTCTATTTGTACCTGCTCGAGTGTGGTGCATATCAAGGAAGTGTCCTATAGTGCTGGTTTGGTTGTTGTTGGTTTGACCTTCGGTTGTACCTTTGCTAAACTTGTATTTTTCTATTGCTGTATTTCTTGGACAATTATGTCTGAGATATCTATCCCGGTTATTTCTAATTCTTGTCGCTCGTGTGGGCAGTTTTGGACTTGCTTAGATGCTCACACGGTCTGCTTTTCGTGTAAAGGTCACCTGTGTTATCGTCAGGCCACGTGTTCAGAGTGTCAATCTTGGGATACTATTACCTGGAGGAACTATGCCCAGGCGCGGCGGGCATATTTATTGCACGCTACTGAAGACCCTGCGTTATCGGAGAATGAAAGACGTCAAAATGAGATTGCGTTAGTTGGAGATCTGAAATTTAACAAGGACCCCGTTGGTTCTAATTTGGATTTATCGCATAGACTTAAAAGCCCGGCTTTATCATCGGCGTCTGTTACTATCCCTCCTAGTGGGACCGTTGCACGAGGAGATGGCGATCATGTTCTAGACAGTCTGGCTTCTACTGGTAAAGCCTTGTCTGGGGTTCCTGTGAAACCTGTTTCTTTGTTCGAGACAACAAAGGACTCTAGCCCCAGGTCGGGTTTGCCTGAGCGTTCTATTGTTACCAACGAACAAAAGATTTCTGCTTCACCGCGTGTCATTTCACCTAATCTTTTGTCAGTCGGTCTATCTCTGTCCGGTTCTTTCAAAAAGAAAAAAACATCATCGTATGTCGACTTCACCTTTACGGTTTAAATCTCGTTCTTCCTCTGCTGTTTTATCTAAAGCAGCCTTTCGCTCTATGGAGGGTCGTTCGGACTCTACTTTGAATTATCAAATTGCGGATTTACAGCCTCCGGTTTCTACGTTTGTTGACCCGTCACTTCGTCGTTCCCGTGCTTCCAAACGACGCTCTTGTACATCGCAACGTCGTTCACGTTCTCCTGTACGTCGTTTTGTTACTCCGCCTCGACGTTCTGTTACGCCGTCTCGTCGTTTTCATACACCTGTACGCCGTTCTCATACACCTGTACGTCGTTCTCGTTCTCCTGTTCGTCGGTCTCGTACACCTAATCGTCCTAGTACTTCTTTACGGCTTTCCCGTTCTCCGGTACGCCGTTCTCGTACTCCTGTTCGACGTTCCCGTACGCCTCCAGGCCTTTTGCCACGTCGTTCTTCCTCACCTCCCCGTCGGGGTCGTCAAGTTCGTCAGTCGCAGACTCCATTTCTTGATCAATCTTTTGATCGGTTATTGTCTACCTCTCGCCGTCGACACGTCATTTGTTCTCCCAAAGCGGTTTCGACGTCTTCGTCTGATAGTCAAGATTCCTCATCTTCTTCGGATAGTTCGAAGGATTCGTCTAAGATGCCATTTTCAGACAAGATGGCGGCTCTTTTGACTCTCGTTCCGGACATGCCCGTTTCTTCTAATGCTGTCTCTTCATCTGCTCGGGTTAAATGTCCGACAGTGGCTTCTTCCGCGTTCACGTCTACTTCTTCAAAGACGCCTCTCACGTGTGCTCCGTCTCCAGCTTGGGAGTCTAATTGTATTGTGTTTGATCGTCAATTGGAGGATGACAACAAGTTTAAGAAGCCCTCGTTTTCTTTTTACCAACTTCATGATAACGTTCTTCCCGATAAACCGCCCAAACGTGATCGCAACTTCTGTTTCGGTTCCTACCAAAGTTGTCGATAATGTTATGGAGATGTTGCTGGCAATGCAACGTATTACATCTTTCGCGGATTGGTTTCTGTTGGCTACTTCTCGGATTACCTTGGATCCTGCGTTACGTCAGAGCGATGGTTCGGCTTCTTTGTCTCTTGGTCGTCTTAGGGCTGTTCCATTTAAAAAGATGTACCCCCCCAGGAAGGGAAACTTTGTACACCCCAACCACCAATATATGCAAATTAATTCTCCTTGCCTCCACCAAGCCCAGCAAATAAATGTCCAGTACAACCTGGGAGAGAAGCATTTTTTTTTTCATCATAGCAGCCCCCCCCCCCACCCACATTTTTTATTTGGAAGGGAAAAGGCACCCACCCATATTTGCCAGCCAGCTATTGCACACGCACGGCTATTGTTCAAAATGTAAACATAAACAGTCCACGTGAGTATTCATTGATACAGGCCTATCGTCACACTTCCCCTTTGGATTTGCCCAGGACCACGTGGTGTCACGATGTACCGTTAATATTTTCAAGAACGCCGTTACAAGACATATTTGCAAGTGATTAGTTTTTCGCGTTCGTTGAATACATATTGAATAAAATAATGTCTCGCCTTCGAAGGTTTGGCCCTGCCACCTCAACCATTCGCCAACAGATTTGCAATCCCAGTCCGCCATTTTACCCTGAATTTTCAAGGCCGAACAGAAAACTAAGGAAATATCCAAAAGGAGTAAAGGGAGACCACTCGGCTCGCGCCCGTTCTTTGTTTTCAGGGGAGACTACTCCAAACAGCTGGAAGTCGTCAGAGTGCAACGAAGATTGTCAAGGACCGGATAAAGCTCGTTTTCTGCGAATTTTTACATCAATTTCCATTAAAAAGGAATCCCTTTCCAAATAACAAAGTGCATATTGGTAAAAAAGGGCCCACCCATAGAAGCAATATTTTTACAGGCTTAAACAATCACCAAGAGAAGTAATTTATTACCTGGAGGGACCACCAAGAGATTTCCATTCTGGACAACCCCACCCACCAATATATTACTTTTTTTTCCCCCCCTTCCTGGGGGGGTACATATTTTCAAATGGAACAGCCCTTACCTACTTACAAGCTTTCATTGACACGCTCAATATAGCTAACCGTCATGTCATTGAGGCGGGTGCTTTTTCTTATGTTTCGCTTCTTCAAGCTCAGCGTAAAGCGTTGCTTCAGTTTGTCAAGCCTGACGTTCCATACTTTGTGAAGGATCAACTGTTACAACAGCCGTTATCCTCTAAGTTTGTTTTCAACAATGCTATCGAGTCTGTCATGCCTAGTATTCGTGAGGAACGGACTTCTCGTTTGATTTCTGCTGCGGCTCGGCATCCTGCTTTTTCCGTGGATCGGAAGCTTAACCGGAATCGTGTATCCAAGCCTACCCAACGTGAGGTTTTTCCACATGGTAATTTTCGTGGCTTCGACAAGCCTCCACAAGCCCGTGGCCGTCGTTCCACCCGTGGGAAATTTTTCAGAGGAAGGGGTGCTTCCAACAAATGACTATCCGTTCCCCATTTCCCATCCTCATACCAGAGATTTTCATCTGCCTGCCTTCCGCCCTTTCAATCATCAGGTCGTCGGCGGCCGTTTACAACATTTCTGGGAGAATTGGCAGCTCATAACAGACGACGACTGGATTATCAAGACATTGAAGTATGGTTTCCTCTTCAACTTTGTCCCAGCCCAGACTCATCTCTTGGCCTCGTCCGTCTCTACTGCCAGTTCCCGCAGGACACGTTCAGACGCTTCTTTCCTCTGTCGCCACGCTCATCGCCAAAGGTGCCGTCAGAGAGCTGCCACATGCCGAAGACAGCGTCGGTTACTACAGTCATGTCTTCCTTGTTCCGAAGAAAGATTCCGACCAAATGCGGATGATTATCGATCTCAAGAGACTCAACAAGTTTCATCTGACATGCCGCCTCATTTCAAGATGACGTCGGTCTCATCGATCCGTGCCCGCGTACATCACCGGGATTGGTTGGCCTCCATCGATTTGCAGGACGCATATCTCCATATACCTATTCATCCTCGTCATCGGCGATTCCTTCGTTTCACCATCAACGATCGTCGGTTCGAGCGGCAAGTCCTCCCGTTCGGAGTCAACATCGCTCCATGGCTTTTCACCCGTATCACTTCACCAGTCATGGCGTTTCTCCATCTACGGGGCATTCACATCGAGGTTTATATAGACGACATCCTCTTGTGGGCTGCGGACAAATCCCTACTCAACGTTCAGGCCCGTTTCACTCTGCTTGTTCTACGTCATCTCGGGTTCATACCTCACCCTCAGAAGTCAGAGTTGGTTCCAGCGCAAATTCACCGTTACATCGGGGCTGTGTTCAATACTCATCAACAACTGGTGCGCCCCCCAGAGGACCAGTGGACCAAAATTCAGGCGTTGATACTAAGGTTTTTGTCATCAACTTATCAGACACCTCAGCGGTGGCAAAGCCTTCTGGGTTTACTCACTTCCATGCAGGGCCTTACTCATTACGGTCGTCTCCGAGTTCGGCCGCTGCAGTACCATCTGTTTCCTTATCTACAGACGTCATCCCTCAATCCTGTTGTTCCGGTATTGACGTCTCTACATCCACATCTGATTTGGTGGCAGTCCCGCCACAACGTCATGCGGGGAGTTCCCTTCCGATTTCCATCTCCGGATCACCATCTCTACACCGATGCTTCCGAGACCAGTTGGGGAGCCCATCTGGACGGTCTGGAGGTGTCCGGCAGATGGTCGAGTTTGGATGCCAGACTTCACATCAACCTTCTGGAGATGAAGGCAGTCATCCTAGCAGTTCAGCATTGGAGTTGGCGTCTCATGAATTCGTCCCTTCTCATCGCTACGGACAACTCTACGGTCATTGCTCACATCAACAAGATGGGTACCACCCGATCTTTCTCAACGTTTCGTCTGGTGTGGGATCTTTACGACTGGGCTCTCATTCATCACTGTCATCTCAATGCTCGCCATGTTCCGGGTCGGCTCAATGTCTTAGCGGACCGCCTTTCTCGTCCCGACACCGTCCTTCAGACCGAATGCCAACTTCATCTGGAGGTCTTCCGTCAGATCTGCAGCGTCTGGGAGACCCCCTTGATCGACCTGTTTGCGACGAGGAACAATGCACAGCTTGTCCTCTTCGTCAGTCCGATGCTGGACCCTCAAGCCTTCGCCATCGATGCCCTTTCAATCAACTGGGACAACTTCCTGGCTTATGCCTACCCACCCATGGCCCTGATTCAGGAAGTTCTTCAAAAGATTTCTCAACACGACTGCGTCGTTCTGCTCGTGGTTCCGTGGTGGCCTCGTCGTCAGTGGTTTCCGGTTCTGGTTCCACTTCTCACTGCTCCGCCACGTCGTCTTCCAGTTTGGCCCAGCCTGTTGCGTCAACCTCACAGGATATTTCATCACAACCCGCAGTGGCTCAACTTACACGTCTGCAGACTATCCAGAGTGCACTCACAGTCCAAGGATTTTCAGCAGAAGTTGCACAGACAATGGTTTCAGCCAATAGATCTTCCACATCACAGCTCTATCAAGCGAAATGGGCCTATTTCGTGTCCTGGTGCCGAGAACGTGATTCCGATCCCGACTCTGCCTCTATTTCCTTAGTAGCTGACTTCCTCCTTCACCTTCATCGTGATAAGAAGTTTCAAATCAGCACCATTGAGGGGTACCGGTCTGCTTTGGCTAGGGTTTTACGTCCTTCTACCGGCATCGACATTAGTCTAAACGACAATATCTCTGCTCTCCTACGGCCTTTCGCCTTACAGTCTCGCCGTACTCGCCAGCTGTTACCGAAGTGGGATATTGGTGTGGTTCTTTGTGCCCTGATTCGTCCGCCCTTCGAACCTTTACAGTCCGCCTCTCTTAATTACAAGCGTCTAGTCCGTCATTCATAATCCAGCCGTCGTCCATTAGAGAATATCCGCGTCCATAATCCAAAGACCTATTCCATTTTCCATATAACAGTATTAGCCCCAAATTCAAAAAGACAATCATAGTATACAAAAACATAGGCTTGTTTCCTGCAAGAGAGAAGCGGTCAACAGCTGTTTCCTACAAAACTGCTTTTCTGGCGGCTTTTGCTTTGGCGTCTAGAGTTTCTGAACTTCACGCTCTGGAAAGATCATTTCTGACCTGGACGGCGGGTTGGTCTCGCATTTCCTTTCGTCCCGTCCCTGAGTTCATCGCCAAGAATGAGGCTGTGCGCCAAGATCCATGTGCTCAACGTTTGTACTCCATCCCTGCTTTATCAGACTTTGTTCGTGACCTTGAGGACGACTTACTGTTATGCCCTGTACGAGCCATACGTCACTATCTCACTCGTACCGATCCTGGTCGGGGTTCTCGTCTATTATTCCTGTCTCTTCAGCCAGCTGCAGTGCGTGACATTACCAAGCATACTATTGCTTCTTGGTTGAAGAAGACCATTAAGTGGACATATCAACTTGCCATTGACGCTCCCCCACTTTTGTCCTCTGCTTCTTCCCATGAAATTCGTGCCATCGCTACATCATGGCCTTTATGGAAGAACTTATCCCTTCATGACATTGTCCAGTCCTGTGCATGGACGGCTAATTCTACGTTCACCAATTTCTATCTGAGAGATATGTCAGTACAATCAGATAGGGTGACCACGCTTGGGCCGCTGGTGGCTGCCCAGCACGTGGTCGAGTAACTTTCAAAAAAAAGAGGGGGGGGGGGGCATTTTCGTTCAGCGCAGCAAGTCAGTCAATCAGCCAGCTTGCTGCATCATCTCATCTATCAGTCATATCATATGTCCACCATACTACATGATCACCTCAATAGGTCAGCCTGCCAGCCGCCAACTCACAAGACATCTTTCAAGTCCTGACACAAGGGTGAGTATTGGTTTTTTTAGGTATACTTTGTGTCAATTTCAGGTTTAAAGTACAGAGAGTTTGGTGCATGAGGACAACTATGACCAACTTACTAGATCATCTCAAGAGAGGCAGCTGCTGTCAACTCACAAGTCATCTTACAAGAACTGACACATTCGTGAGTACTACTTTCAGGTTTACCAGTGTCAGCAACAGGGACTAAAGTACAGAGAGTTGACGTAAGACGGCTTGTGGACTAAGGAGTGGTATAAGATGGGCACCTTGTATGCAATGTTGTCGGGATGTACATGACCACTTCTATTCGTCATACACTGATTACCACTCGAATACTCACAGCGCCACCGGCCCGAGTTCCTTCATGGGGGTAAAATTGTGCACCACATCCACGATCACGGCTACATGGATGAGTACATTCAACAATCTATTATGATTACTCCATGACTACCCACAGCGTCACCGACCAGGGTCCCTCTTGTCGAGTACTAGTGTGCCATGTCCGTGATCATCTCAGCGGTTACTCAGCCTGCTATTGGAACTACAGCAGGCCGAGGTGCCCACCTCCATATGTTGGTAGTGAGCCATTAGCAAGAGCAGGTGTAGATTTGGGTCACAAATATTAAACATTTATAAACAATGTTAGTATTTGTTACCAAATCAAACCTGCTCTTGCTTTGATTACCCTCCCATCCTGCCCCTCACTCCACGGCCTTGCACACCACACGTCTCGGGCTATAAGAGTAGGCTAGTCCAACGGTTTTTAAATTTCACCTGTACAGGAAAAACAACAGCTTCACATCCTTCACTGTGACCACAGTATATCATTGAAGCTCAATGTCCTAGGCTACAGGCAAACACAGGTCAGGTACAGCATCAGACTTGTCTGAAAAAGTGACATGAATTTGGACAATGTCAGCAAGTGGCTATTATCATCCTAAAGTTCAGAGGTTCATAAAATGGAAATAATAAACTGCAAAGCCTTATAATTTATGTAGTTATAAAGTATATATCTCAAAGTTACATTTGATACTAAATATGTTTCAAATGGTGACAAGGTAACACCAGTATGCTCTCTCAAACATACCCTAAAACAGGGTCAATTTTGCAAATGGTTGACACTCTTCAATTCCATGTCCAAGGAGAAGGAGGAAGTGATGTCATAAGGAGGAGATGACTATTCACATCCTATGCATATTCACAGGGTTCAGAAGGTGAGGAGGGTCCAAATGGTCCATATCAACTTCTGACAAGGGGGTATGTACATCTGTACACAGCAAAATAACAAAAATTTAAAATGAAATGAGACTGATGGACCATGATTCACTTGCAATTAATTTTACACAATAAATATCACAATCTAGGTTCAAAATTATTGGAATTTCCCATACTTGAAGGATGTATACAATAACTGACAATAATTCATACATTTCTGGGACACAATCCATTTTGAAATTGTTCATTCAACAAGGAAACAGAAAGGCATGAAAAACTAGGCAGGTTTTCGGAGTGGCTTGATAAAATGAGGAAAACAATGTTAGGGACCAATAGATTATACGCATAATAATGTCCCCTGAAACAAATTATGTTATTGAATAAATAGATACATTGAACCAACACAATATATACTGATATTTGAGATATACTAACTCCACATAATAGGGACAATAAAACTGACAATATCCAGTAAAAACGGCAAAAAGACAGGCACATCTTGCCTACAACATCCTATACAACTGTCTGAATTGAAGAATTTGGAGAGCCATAATGAATATAAATAATGGAATCATGCATGCATGTGTTTCATGCATGGCAATTTGTACATGATGAAAGTGAGAGAGACAGTAAGTAATCCTGTCATTCACCCTCCTCTCCTCACAGCCCCCCCCCCCCCCCCAACCACAACACACACACAAACAGAGATACTAAAACTGATGTATCTTGTTGAGAATACTGGTCCATTTTTTCTGTGACACATACACTGCAATGCCTTTAAAGGATATGCATTTCATTCAAGCATTCAAGTTGTACATACTTCAAAATAACAGCAGACTTGACAGGATTTCACAGAGTTCCTACATCCACAGTATTCATATACTACAATAGAGAAAGCAAAGTATTCCACATGAAATACTAAATATAATACACCATTAACAGTTTAATATATTTATACCTAAGTACTTGAACAAACATAAACACTTCTTCCACACAATTATACACCTGCATTTCATTGAAGTATTTAAGTTGTACTTACTTCACAATAACACCAGACTTGACATGCCTGACAAAGTTCCCACATCCACAGTATTCATATACTACAATAGAGAAAGCAAAGTATTCCACATGAAATACTAAATATAATACACCATTAACAGTTTAATATATTTATACCTAAGTACTTGAACAAACATAAACACTTCTTCCACACAATTATACACCTGCATTTCATTGAAGTATTTAAGTTGTACTTACTTCACAATAACACCAGACTTGACATGCCTGACAAAGTTCCCACATCCACAGTATTCATATACTACAATAGAGAAAGCAAAGTATTCCACATGAAATACTAAATATATACATGCACAACAGCATTCAAATATCAAAATATTTATGTTTGAAGACATTAACAAACATTAGCACGAACAACTTTTCAAGCAAACACATATGGATTTTACTTCTTGTACATGTTGTAAGGCCATAATTTATAACATGAAATACTCACTTGAAAATACATACAATCATGCCTCAGTCCACAGTGGAGATACCAACGAATATCAGTACGTCTAAATGGTTGATGGTTTCCTGTCACTGAATGAAAGGAACAGCAAGCACATGCACTGTTAATGATGTTGAAATTTTGCTAAAAACTTTGAAAGATTATTAAGGTGGTATACACTGGTATAAATCAGGGGCAATGTTATGTGTAGAACTTTGTACAACATAGGACACTGCTTATTTTGGTGGGGTGAATTCTGATGAATTATACATTAACCATCATTGTTCCATGAAGTTATGATGTTTTCACAGGATCTCTATTATGCTTTGAAAATGAAGACATTCCAATGAATCGAATGCTCCTGTTGACTTTGAATATCACGACTGCATGAATATTAAAAAAGGGACAAATCATGGTAGTTTTATCAGAAAAGTCCTAAAACTCACCTACATCAGTCCGTGGAATGCTATAACCCCATATAGCTCAAATGTACCCATTGTAAAGGTAGTCAGATCCACATACCTGAGAATTGAAGTATAGAGCGAAACAATATGAATCCAATGTGTGCAAATAACTCAACGTATTTATAAATGATACTGTTGAAAGGAGCATGTGCATGAAATCTGGACACACAAAAGCCACTATCATATCAGGGAAATTTATGAAGCTTTAGTAAAGAATGTAGTACTGAATTTATTTTAGAATTTCTATAAATATCAGCATACATATAGCAATTCAATTATATATCATTGTGACAATTTTGTTGAAATTAAATAAATAAGCAAGACTTGAGCACATTTTCAAATATACATGTACAAATAAAGAACCTTTTAATACTCACAATAATTAACACGTATGGTCAACATTTCTGGTAAATAAATGACGAAAGTCACCAAGATAAACCTGGAAAATAAGTTCATGTTGATTATGACGTGCATCTGCTTGTGATAATACAAGTTGGAAGAAGCAAAGTGATGAACAACTAAGGCATGTAATAATCCATTACTGCATTGATGTGATAAGAGAACAAGGGAAGATAATTACTACTTTCTTGCAAGGAGGAAAACAATGGCAGGGGGCAATACTCTGTAAGCTATGTGTTGATCCTCCAAAAAATTGTATGCAGTTTTAGTACTGCCCATAGAAGATAATTAAAGGTGCCCTGCAATGCAAAAACCTGCAAGTGTCCTGTCCCTCATAGCACGATGATTGCAAGGAAAAGGTTTGAGATATGAATAGGTACTAATAATGCAATCAAACTTGAAGAATGATTCCACTACTTTTACAGATAAATAATTTACAGTAAATTCTGATAAGGTTCTCTACTTATAATGACCTATGCACGGGGTGTTGAAATGTATGCATACTTTGTATTTCTATATTTCATTAGCATATGATGAGTCGAATGATTTAAATTTACTTACTATATACAAGGTACACCAACGATGCTCATTGCTGAGAAATGAATCATAATAACCCTGGCATCAATACGTGGAGAAGAAGTCATCTCTATCTGCAAGAAGAGAAATAAAAATGGTCAAAAACACTGTTTAACTGTTCAAGATTATGCCAAAATTGAACATGTTAGTCTAAGCACTGCTATGGTGATTTGATATCATTAAATAGGAAAGACAGGCGACTGACTACAACACAAAATATTACGACATATGATATAGTCCTCATCTGATTCAGATTTATTGAATCTACAAGGAAACAATTGGTCAGATGAGCCTCATTCCAACTGTATTACCTGATGGTTAATATACAGTTGAATGACAGGTGTATGGTGATTTCAATATGCAGGTCAGAAACAAAAAATTATGTAAAATTCTTCAATCACTGGAAAATATTATAGAACTTATGACTCTAATGGCTACAATAAATCAGTAATGACACATTTGTACATATATGTAAATTAAATGGTAGACATCCATTCTAAAAGCGCACTAAAATGTATGGTGATTCAGTGCCAGGGAATATGGGAAAACATTCCGCCACCACAGAAAGAAATGAATGAATGCAACATGATTTTCAGAAAATTATGCCTTGTAAAATAACCAGAATTACTTAAGTACACAGGAATTATATTATTCAGGTCCAAATGTTTCTAATAAGGTTGCAGTGAAAAGCGTTGGCAATTTGAACACGACTGTATTCAATCTCCTATGTGCCAGAACACGAGAGTGTCCATAGTTCCTATTATCCTGTACACTGATCAGCCCAGCAAGTACAGAACGCGGTCACTCGAGCAAGTATTGACCGAGCTCAACGAGAGCAGGTGTGCCCAACGTGATACGCCATACTTATATGTTTGCAGTATGCCCCTGTACATGTATTTCAGCATGGTAGCAGCATGCCACTGTACAGGTTGAAGCTACCATCCAGGAAACATGCTGCAAATTCCAAGCAAAAATTCATCAACATACCGTCTTATATATGCATCACATTCCCAGCATGGTTACAGCAGTATGGCCCTGTACAGGCTGTATATATATATACCATGCTGGGACCATTCTGTAAAATCCCTTCAATATGGTTGAAGCTTGAATTAAATAATTGAAACATGCTGGAACCAAGCTGCAGCGCATGTTAAACAAGGGTTATGTGTAACCCGGCAGCTCGCCGTTTTGGGTTTTGTCAATAACTTGCAGCTTCGCATAAAGATCGAGCCCTTCAGGTTGCACATCACTGGCAATGACGATACATATTGTTATAAAAATTTGACTTCTTTGTCAGTGATGTTGAAGTTGGATTGAAAGATGAACTATATTATAAAACTTGAAATAAAGATTACCTTTTTTTTCAAGCAGTCCAGCCTAAACAAAAAACATTAACCTTCCAGCTTGAGTCTAACGTTGTGCTAAACATAAAAACTTAACCGGACACCGACACCAACACTTCCACTTTCCCCCTCTCTCTCCCAATACCTCGCCTACTTCGTATACGGCGAGCTAATAAACGAATGTGGATCATGTAATTAGAGTATAAGTGTATTAAACAGACCATCATCTATTCATGTGGTTTGTGAGCGTATTATTTAAGTTGGGCTTTCAATATGTATATGTACTGACACGAAAGTAGTTTGTTAATACGGAAGCATCTAGAGGCCATGGTGAAAACAATTCTAAACCGGTTTCTCGTAATTATGCGTTAGTTACATGCCTGTTTTTTTTATGTTAATCCATAAAGTCAAATGGAGTCTGGCATAAGGTGTGCTATTTTTCAATATCGATGCGTGCTTATAGGACGCAAAAGTGAAAACAGAACATTGAATCTACATACATTCTTTTCAAATTTATTTCCGGGAAACGCGCAGAGGGCATCTCTGGCAACCTAGGATCCTGGAGCTTCCTGGGCCTAGGCGACCCCTGGACCATCGCATGTGGGTCTGACAGGATTCGCTTATTTAAGCTTTGTGTAAATCAGTCATATAGGTACATGTATTGGTTTCTAATGCTCCAGGACATAAATGTCACATTTTTGTGTGTATTAAATATAACTAGAATGTCAAATAGATTCAGGCACGAGGTGTGGGGTTTTTTTCAACATCGATGTGTGCTTTTAAATGCAAAACAAACGTGAAAATAGAACCATAAATCTGCATACATTATGTTCAGATTGATATCCGAGAAAAAGCTAAGAATGCATCTCCGGCGATCTAGGACCCCGGAGTTTCTGGGGCCTAGGCGGCCCTGGACCCTCGCCTGTTGTGCTGTGATAGTCGATCCCCCTATGGACTTTCGATAGATCCGCCCTTGGAAATTGAAAACATTTGCACCCCCCCCCCCCTTTGAAATCCTAGTCACACCCCTGGTATTTGTGTTTGAAAAGGAAATGGACCTGGCATATATCATATGATAGTATACCTCAACATAGCATGCAAATCATCATTCCATGTGTCCACTTCAATAAATATGCACTTTATCTGGAATGGAAGAAAATGGATATAATATTACCAAATGAGCATTCCAATATATCTTAGGTTGAGCAAATACACTACAAACATAATGAATAAATTTGATTTCTTCGTAATTTTCTGCTATTCCCTGTATTTTCTGTGCATTTAACAGAAACCTTTCATTTCTTCCTTGTACATTCTACTGAAATAACTATTTTATTCAATGAAAGCCGAAGTAATGAAGAATATACCACATATTAAACTCTACCTACGATGTTTCACGAAAGCACATCAGGGGAGATAATATGAATTATATATGAATTATCTCCCTTTAATTGTTCCCATATGTCGCATGGCGGGAATGTATTGTGGAGCCCCCGACAAATTGACCGACCAAATTTTATCGCCAATTCTACCCGGCTTGCGAGAACGATCAGTTACATATAAAGCTATCTGTTCAACATCTTCGAATTCGTTTTCGAATGAATTACTTCCAGTGTCCCGCCGTTACGGCAACTCACCGACTACACAGGCCAGTCAAACAATTACCTCTGCACTTCTCAGGGTTAGATAAGTCGCCGGGCAACAACTTGTAAAGCTAGCCTATAACGGTCTATACGGGGCCTGACACTAGGCCTGTTGTATAAAACTAGTTTGGTATGATTTTCCACATAATAAATGGTGAATTATTATGCTAAGTTATTCGCAGAAAAGTAATGGACTGTAAAAGTGCAGAATCGCTAGAGTCAAACCAGGCCAAAAAGTACGAATAGTTCCGCTAACTCCGTAACTCCAAACAAAAATGGCGACCCCCAGACAGAGAAACTGTTCGTGTCTGTAGCTCCAGTTTTGAACAGAAAGGTGAGTATTTTCATGCACAAATGGACGCACTAACTCGTTCTTTTCATATCTAATGTTGTATTTTATTGTTTATCTTTGAAATTGGATCTACACAGTGTCCCATGTTAGAGCAATACGGAATTTTTTTTGTCAACACTTTTCGCACTTCCGGTGGACTAGCCTAATAAGAGTGAGAAAGAGGGAGATTAAGGATTGGGCAGAGCTTAAGTAACCTAGCTGGGCTGAGAGAGCTCCCTAAGGGGAGACAACTTTTCGTTTTTAACTATTTGTAGGATCTTCCCAAAGGGAGATAAGGCCATTAGCAAGAGCAGGTGTAGATTTGATAACAAATACTAACATTGTTTATAAATGTTTAATATTTCTCTGGATATCTCCGCAAAATTTGGAAAAAATATGTCCGTTTTTCGGTTACCCGACCGAGTCTAAATAAATCCTGCGCGTCTAAAAAAAAATTCAGCAAATTCCAAAGAAATCACGACCACGGCCACATTTTGCGACAACAACAACAACCGTAAAGCGGCGCGAACACTGTCAGCATACCGTAAAGTGTGATTGTTATGCAGCGCATGGCAATGCATGACGGCAGGTTGACGATCTTTTCAGCAAATAAAGCACCCACTTCCAGGTCGAGAATCGAGAAATTAGCAACATGATTACGCTTCAATCTACCTGATCATGTTTACCAGGACAATTTTAAACATATTCTCCATCAACTTAGAAAGAAATCTACTGATTTTTTGGCTTGAAATGGCATTTTTTGAAGCAGTGTTTCGCGATGACACTGTCAAAGTCGCCGTCAAAGTCTAGCCGACCGGATTTATCATATGTGATCATCTTCACACGCGCTCAAGAAATTCAAGGCTATGCACAATTATTAATTCCTCTTTTAGTAGCAACCAACACAGTGAACAAAATATTCTTGATGACAAATATTCCCAGATCATCTTTTATTTAATATTAACGGACTAGTGAAAATATTTGCGGACTGGTTACATTTTCGGCTTACCAGTCCTGAGGACTGGTTCAAATTTTTCTTAAATTCGAACACTGACATTATAATTCCAGTCACTCTACTATCTCTTGTACACATTATAATTAGTCACTCTACTATCTCTTGTACACATTATAATTACAGTCACTCTATCTCTTGTACACATTATAATTAGTCACTCTACTATCTCTTGTACACATTATAATTCCAATCACCTTACTATCTCTTGTACACATTATAATTCCAGTCACTCTACTATCTCTTGTACACATTATAATTACAGTCACCCTACTATCTCTTGTACACATTATAATTACAGTCACCTTGCTATCTCTTGTACACATTATAATTCCAGTCACTCTACTATCTCTTGTACACATTATAATTCCAGTCACTCTACTATCTCTTTTACACATTATAATTACAGTCACTCTACTATCTCTTGTACACATTATAATTACAGTCACTCTATCTCTTGTACACATTATAATTAGTCACTCTACTATCTCTTGTACACATTATAATTCCAATCACCTTACTATCTCTTGTACACATTATAATTCCAGTCACTCTACTATCTCTTGTACACATTATAATTACAGTCAGCCTACTATCTCTTATATACACATTATAATTCCAGTCACTCTACTATCTCTTGTACACATTATAATTCCAATCACCTTACTATCTCTTGTACACATTATAATTCCAGTCACTCTACTATCTCTTGTACACATTATAATTACAGTCACCTTACTATCTCTTGTACACATTATAATTCCAATCACCCTACTATCTCTTGTACACATTATAATTCCAGTCACTCTACTATCTCTTGTACACATTATAATTCCAATCACCTTACTATCTCTTGTACACATTATAATTAGTCACCCTACTATCTCTTGTACACATTATAATTCCAGTGACTCTACTATCTCTTGTACACATTATAATTCCAGTCACTCTACTATCTCTTGTACACATTATAATTCCAGTCACTCTACTATCTCTTGTACACATTATAATTCCAATCACCCTACTATCTCTTGTACACATTATAATTCCAGTCACTCTACTATCTCTTGTACACATTATAATTACAGTCACCCTACTATCTCTTGTACACATTATAATTCCAGTCACTCTACTATCTCTTGTACACATTATAATTACAGTCACCTTACTATCTCTTGTACACATTATAATTCCAGTCACTCTACTATCTCTTGTACACATAATTTCAGTCACCCTACTCTCTCTTGTACTCATAATTTCAGTCACCCTACTATCTCTTGTACACATAATTTCAGTCACCCTACTCTCTCTTGTACACATAGTAATTCCAGTCATTCTACAACATGTATATGTTGTACACATAATTCCAATCACCCTAATGTCTCTCGTACACATTATAATGTGTCACCCTACCACCTTGTGTACACATTATCATTCCAATTACCCTACATATCTTGTACACATCATCATTCCAATCACCCCACTATCTCTTCTACACATTTTTTGTGTTTTGTAGTGCTGAGTCGGCAGCCATTCCCATAGCCAGTCTGGAATTTGCAGCTCTCTGTCTGAGGAATGCCTTGGTGTTATTGCCAGATGACCCCTCAACAGTTGTACCACCAGTGGTCGAGGACCATGTAGAAGGAAGGTCAGACAAACTGTCACTTTAAAGGAGTAAATACAGGACCTGCTCCGGTCAGGTTGCAAACTCCATGAAACAGATATTGGGATCATAAATGTTATTTCCTAAGACTGAGTTAGAATAATAAAGTTAAGACAACTGATGTAAATCTAGAATTCTACAATAATTAATTTTACAGTATTTGGAGGGTTTTCTCCCTATTTCATCCTCATTCCACAGTAATATAAAGAGGTGGTTGCCATGACTTAATCAAATTTGAATGTAGTCAGAGAGAGAGAATTAGGGTTTAACGTCGCGTTCAGCAATATTTCAGCTATTTAGCGACAATCACCATACAGTGCCTATGTGATATGTGTGTATCTGCTAACGACTACTTACTTTGTTTTAGTAAGTCAGCCAGTGAGGCCCTGTTGGTCCCAGTCCCACCTGGTAACCCCATGAAGGCCCCAGAGGTGGCCAATTTGAGGTATGGTTACACTTCTCTGAATAGTATATCTATTACTCGGTTCAAGTATTGTTTACTTTCTTGAGATGATTGGCTGTATTATAGAAATAAAGTACCTTGTTTAAGGGGAATGGAACAAGATAATTTGGTTTCTCTACTTCATTGCAGTGAAAACCGCTCTAATATGGAGTAAAATAGGTCATTTTGCTAATAACTTTTGATGAATTTATTATCACATTCCAAAATCTCCAGGCGGAATAGCCTGTATATTGTTACATATTCGAGCAGTATTTTCCCATTGATGTAATCATCGTTTATCTTTAATAGGCTGAAGATAGGTCATCTATTATTTTGCAAATTAGACACACTTAGTTGTTGAACACCAACTAGTCAATGCGTTTGTATATGTCCATTTACACTTCTGGTGGGTGATCTTTTTTTTTTAATAACTGACTTTATTGTGTAAAAGTGACCTTCCATACATCCATTTTAGAGAGGCGTATTTTCCTAGTTGTTGATTATGATTTCATGTTCTGTTTCACTATCATGCTGTATGCTCAGTGATTCCTTCTCTATACTTTTCAGATGTTCTATCTTATGTGCAGCGTCCTATGTGTCCCTGTGTTTACATGACTATGTTCAGGCTATAGGATATGCTGAGAACTTGTTAAAACAGCCACGTCTATCCGGAGCTCAGAAGTTAGTATATCGTGCATACATGCAGTTGTATAATGAAGCGAAACCAATCTGTCGCAAATTGCACATAAGTTCTCTTTATTCTGCATAGATCCACAAAATCAGTTTTAAATGAATATGCATTGAGTAACATCACTACAGAGATATTGTGGACATCGATTTGGTGGGGATAATCAAACGTGGAAGTGAGGTGTTTGGAATTTGAATCCAAATGGAATGATTGAGACTGCTAACTTGGATACCGTTATCATTTGTTGTAGTGGTTGTCATGATCTACACTTAACCCACATTCTTGCTGAACCGGCACGGGTTCGAGCCCAGCTGGTCCATGTGTGAAAGTTTGTTAGTTACTTGCCGAAAGGCGGTGGTTCTCTCTGGGTACTCCGGCTTCCTCCACCAACCAAACTGACTCACCATATGAGTGAAACAAACTTGAGTGTGACATTAGGCCAATTCTTCCTCCACCCCCTCCACCCATAGGAACTCTCTATAGCATTAATCACCTACAGTAGTTGTAACTCAACAATATATTGATGGACAAGTGTATAAGCTATAATGAGAACTTGTATATCTCCTTTACTTGACAGATACCTGGGTAACATGTACAGTGCGGAGGCCTTGGTGGCCATGGATAAGATAGCTGATGCCATCCAGCATCTCAATCTTGATGCAGTGATAGATATCAGCACTGTACCACCAGAGCACAAGACAGAACAAGGTCAGTAGATTCCTAAATGATTCTCTTGGTATATATATTGTTCGGGTAATGTCATAGAAATATTGAGAAATAATCTTCTTTGGGCATCAAAATAACATTGTCACTTGATTGGTTGTTTAGCATAACCTTGACTTTTTAAATACAAATGCTAGATGCTAAAATTATTCATTATAAATTATTAAATTGCAAACCAATTGTATAGGGACATGAAGAAAATGAGTAAGTTTTACTCTTGAAAATGTAAATCCCTCATCTATTTAATTATTTGCCTTCAAAATATAGATGACGGGTCATGCTAAACAACTAATTAAGTGACAATGGCCTTGTACAGATTTCCTCTCTGTACAAACCTGTATCCTCTTTTCATTTAAGCAAGTTGAAGACTGTTTTGTTTTTTCTTTCTGTGTCTTACTGATAATTTTGTGTATCCTGCCTTCTCTTTCAGAGAAACTAGAGAAAGGGGGCGAAAAGGGAGAAAAAGAACTATTAGAAAATGGAGAATTTAAGGGTGAGGAGTACAGATAATCATGTATAATTCAGGCTCATGTTCCTAGAATCAATACCATACTAGCCCTATTGTTTGTCCCTCTGATACAAGGGCCCTTGGTGGCCGAGTAGTCTAAGGCGCTTTGCTGGAGACTGCTAGCCTCACAACGCTGACACGGCATGAATTCGAGCCCCACTGGTGCATGTTTGAAAGTTTGCCAGTTGCTTGCCTGCCGATGGGTGATGGTTCTCTTCGAGTACTCTGGCTTCCTCCACCAAACAAACTGGCTGTCACCAGAGTGAAATAACCATGAGTGTGACATTAAACCAAATCCCCCCACTCTCATTATACAGGAGATAGTTATACAGTGATAAATAAAACTGCTGATCCCGAAAGGTAATCACCAGTTATTCTTCTCTTTGTACATACATGAACATCATTAATTTGCAAGTGATGATAAAATATTTCTCTTTATAAACTCGCTACATACATACTTACAGAGTGCTCATAAGTACACTATTTCCTGTTAACCAGCAGGTGCATTTTATGGGTGGACTCCCAGGGAAATCCCAAAAGCCAAAGCTCTGATGCAGTATAACCTGGCTACTGCCCATGCCATACGGGGAGAATTCAGCAAGGCCATGTCTCACCTTGGAGAGGTCAGTACCATATACATAACCTTCCTGTAATATGACATCAATCTGTGCCTCTGATGAAATATGTATGTCAGTGGTTTTGAATGGTACCATGAATTTTGATTTTTCATAACTGACTGTAATCTGGATGAAATGCACATTTTTATTCATTAATGGTACTACATGTTGATATATTATGTGACCTTGCAGATGAATTAAAGTAAGAATGGTAGTTTAAAAATATTTAAATTTAAATAAATAACATTATTGATTAATAACATTATTGATAACATTATTGAAGTAATACTTCAACTATATCATCATAAAATATAACGAACTAGAGTACTATATTTATGCCATACACATTTCCCAATATGGATTCTTCAGTGGCATGTTTAGGACTGTTTTTTGATTGATCTGTTTTGTTTTGTTACAGAGTGCTAAGACGATAGGTATACTATTACCTGCACAGATGTATTTTCTCCGCCTGTATCTTGACCTGATAGAAGGTGACTATCATAATATTTTAGGTTGAATCAAATTAATCTCTATCTTCTAAGCCACTTGTTTTGAAAAAAAAATGATGAGAGAGGGAGGCTTATTTTTTATTTTTTCCACGCAGATCAAATATATCCATTTTTTCTGGCGAACCATTGCGGTAGTTTAATACAATTTGCATGAACCCAGCAATGTTCTTTAGTTACCGGAAGGGTCAGCCTTCAACTATACAATTTCCTGCAAATGAAACAAGACATCAACCAACTATATGTTCAAGAACATTATTTTGGAAAAACAGAGAGAAATGTGTAAAAATGAAAAAGAATATTTGGAAAAGAAATGGTTGGCGATAAAGAGGGTTAACGCACTGCTAAAAAAATGATGCGGCTGTGCCTGTGAAGCTAGAAATGTATTTTATTTGGCCTTGACGCAACATTGTAATAACTGCTCAGATTAAGCAACCATAACTTGTCAGACTTTAGATATTACTTTGTCCACTCTGGTACATATGCTCTGATATAAAAATTACACTCTCAAACCAAATTGGTATCCATAGTAAATACCAGTGGTCTCTTTTTTTAACATCAGTTTTAGAATGCTAAGAACGTTAGCTGAAGGCTAATATCACTAATGATTAAGGCAATCAGGTGAAGAGTAATACAAGGAAAGAGGATTTCTAAAACAGTTCTAGACAGGAGCTAGTTATTATATAATAACATGACTTGTGAATAAAATTGCTTAGTGGTGGGGAATATAAAATACTCCGTTTACAATCATGCATTTGCTCTTACCAGTACTGTTACAGTATTTTGAATATTTTAAAAGCACAATCCTATGATACTGTCAGTGAGGGAGTAGTGTTAGACTGTGGGTACTGTCCTAAATTATTGTTCTGTATATGTGGCAGATCGAACTAATTGTATGATTTATTGCCCAAATCTACACCTGCTTTGATTTATGCCTTAATTCCGCCAGGAATATACCATACAAACGTTAAAACGGAAGTTTAAAACAAAAGTTATCTCCGCCTGGGGAGTTACCTCCCCAGGGAGTTATCTCCCTTTGGGGAGCTCTCTCATCTCCGCCAGGATATATAAGCCATCTCCCAGTATACACTTCCTCTTTTCTCGTTTGTAACCTCCAGTGGTTACATCAGGGAGTTCCATACAGCTAGTTGTTGTTGTTAAATTTGTACTCTATTTATGGAAAAGTTTTTCTTGAATATTATGTCTGAGTATTCTATCCCAATTGTCTTGCCGTTCGTGTGGGCGAGTTTCGACACGCTTAGACGCCCACACACGTTGTTTCGCGTGTAAAGATAAATTATGCTATTGAAATAACACATGTGTGAATTTTTGGGATTCATGTACTTGGAAAAATATATGCTTAAGCACGTAGGTCTTACCTACTGCAGGCTACTGAAAACCTCGATCTATCGGAGGTCGATAGACGCGTTTTTGAAATTGCCTTAGTGAAAGACATCAAAATTATAGAGGTCCCGTTTTGGATTTGTCTCCTAAATTGAAAAGTCCGGCACCTTCTTCCGTGTCTGGTAATATTCTCCCTAGTTGTACCGTTCCTACAGGAAGATAACCAGAGTGTACTTGAAAGTCTAGCCTTCCCTGGTATAGCATTGTCTGGGAAACCGGTTTCTTTGTTCAGACAGACAAAGGCCAGGTCGCGGCGGTCGGAACACTCCATTGTCTCCGACGGACAAAAGAATTTGTTCTCACCGCGTGTAGTTCACCGACTCCTCTGTCATTTGGTCTTTCTCCGGCTGATTCTTACAGTAGGAATAAAAATCGTTCTGTATCTACCTTTACGATTTAAATCTTCCTCTGCTAGTTTGTCTAAAAAGAAAACAGCCTCTCATTCTATGGAAAGGCGTTCGAACTCGACTGTAATTGTTCGGATTACGGATTTACAACCTCCACTTTCGACGTATGTTGACTCGTCACGTCGTCATTCCCGTGTTTCTGATCGTCGCTATTGTTTCATCGCAACGCCGTTTTCGTTCTCGTTTCAGACAGTTCATTCAGGAGGTTATTTTTATTACGTTTGAACTGTACGAAATTGAACAAAGATTTTTCTTCACGGAATAGAAATGCTTCAACGTATTATGACTTCGGAGAATTACAAGTTCTGCAGGGAATTTGCAGACCGTTATTTTTCTTTGTGTTGTTGTTGTTGTTCTTGTGTTCCGGATTTTCCCCAGTTTTGGTAGTTTTTCTTCTATGCATTCAGTTCATTGCTCCTACCAAAATTTAGTCTCTTGTTATATCAAATGTTACTCTGTTTATTTGATATCATGTGATCAAGAGACAACTTCCAGAGTTTTTTTCTCTGTCTTTGATTTTACGTGTGTTGTTGTTGTTGCGTTGGTCTTCGTCATCACAACCCAAAGCTATACACTACGGCTCTTTGTTACATTTTAATAAGCTACATTATTATTCTCTTTGTGTAATCAAGGGTGTGTTGAACAACAAAAGAGATCACGAGTTCTTTATTAAGAAAAATGTGCTATTCTTTGGAATACATTTTTCTGCTAGTAAATATTGCATTGTGATATTTTTATGTTTTCACAACCAAATTTTCCCATCGGTATATTGAATTAGACGTACAATTCAAATTGGGTTGAGCTTTAATTTTATTTTCTTCTTTCTGAGAAATTATTATTATTAGCTTGAGTGAGTTTATTTTTCCGAGAAATCTTAGGATTGATCTTTACCCTGTCTGTGTCAGGATCAACCTGAAGTTTCTCAATCATCTGCTTGGGACAGCATAAGTTTGTTCCATCGGGCGGTCTTCTTGTTCTTCGTAAGTTACTTGCGTCCGAGTACGTTTACCGGTTACAGCCTTGTAAGAAGAATCACAGACTGCTCTTTAGCAATGTTTTTCTTTAGCAATGTTTTTCTCCTCGATAGCCTCGTCCAAACATCTTTTGGTCTACAGCATTTGTATAAAAATTGATCTTAATTTTTATTCCGGATGATAATTTCATCTATTCCATTTGAGGACTTATATGCAGTTTGGTCCTCTAATTAGGGGGCGGTTCTAGATTGAACATTGTTTGGTTTGGTCAATTCAATTTTATGAATTTTATGACCTTATAGTTCATCTACCGGCGAGAGACATCTAAATGTATTTCTTGTCTTCGGGGAATTTTTAAAAATTTTATGGAAGATCTTCCTAGTTTACGTTGGAAGTTTCTTTGTGTTGATTGTCGGGGATGTTACTACCAAGCTGAGTAACGCTCTCGATTAACGCTGGGGACAAGGAATGTGTTCATTCTCCTAGATGCGTTTCAAATCTCATTACAAGTCTCGCATACTACGGCTGTTTTGTTTCGGACTCCACTGTGATTTTTCCAGTTTCGGCTTTAAAGTTTTTCAGATTCATCTTCAGTTGTTTTTCCATAACGTCGTTCTTGTTCTCTTCGACGTCGTTTCTCGTACATTTTTAAGGTTTTACCCTGCTCCTTTGTGAGCGTATATGTACAATAAATTGAACTGATTTGTTACAATTTGGGAAAATCACTTCGCCGAAGCAACGCCTTTCGCGTTTCGCATTACGTCGCGACGTTCCATTACGCCGCCACGTGGTCCTCTTACTCCTGTACGTCTTTCTCATACATCTGTTAGACGTTCCCGTATGCCATAACGTCGTTCACCACGTCGTTCTTTTATACCCCCTTATCAGGGTTGTCAAGTTCGACAGTTCCGGTCTCCATTTCTAGATCTTTTTCTTGATTGTCATAGAGACTTCGACGTTTGTTTGCCTGCACGTCTCTCGATTTCAGTGTTTTTCTAAAAAAAAAAAAAAAAAAAAAAAAAAAGAAGACGTTTCGGTTGATGCGTTTTCTTTATCGCGGGGTTGACCCCCATCGCTTTAAAGGCGACATGCATATCTTCTTTTACCCATTCATCCTCGTTTTTCGGCGTTTTTCCTACGATTCACCATCGTCGGTCGTCGGTTTGTGTGAAGTCCTTCCGTTCGGAGTCGGCATCGCCCTTGTATCACTTTTATAGTCTGGGCGTTTTTCTCCATCTTGGGGCTTTCACATCGAGGTTTACTTGCGGTGGTGCCCCTAGTGGTTCGATCACGGGGAGTTCGCTTTTCAACTCTGTTATTCAGACGCGAGGAAAAGTAACAGTCCCATTCTTCATTCTAATTGAAGAAAAGCCATATTGTGACGGAGTGTGACACCTTGTAGCTGGTGCCGTCAAGATTGTTGGTCACATATAGACCAGTTTTTGTTGCACTTCCGGTGGTCGAATTATGGGGGGGATTACCGTGGGTTCGTCGTTACTTTGGGGACAGGTTTTTCGACTCTCTCCATCAAGTGCTTCGTCCCGTATAGACCGTTGGACCAGTTTTTGACGTGGGCATTATAGTTGTTTTGTCGTCAACTGGTAGCTCTTGTCATTTCTACGCAAGACCTTAATCATTACGGTCGTATCCTGGTTCGGTCACTGCAGTTCCTTCTGTCTTATTACAGACGTCATCCCTCAATCCATTAGTGCTGGTATTGACGTCTCTATTTCCACCTCTGTTTTTGCTGGCAGTCCCGCCACATCGTCATGTGGGGTGTTCATTTCCGGCTAATAGTCTTGGTTGCCAGACTTCACATCAATTTTGAAAAAACCCCCACAAAAAAACGATGTCTTTTACCAATCGGTCTTCCACATCGCAGCTCTATCAAGTGAAATGGACCTATTTCGTCTCTTGATGCCGTGAACGTGATGCCGATCCCGACTCTGCCTCTATTTCCTTAGTAGCTGACTTCCTCCTTCACCTTCATCGTGATATGAAGTTTCAAATCAGCACCATTGAGGGGTATCGATCAACTTTGGCTAGGGTTTTACGTCTTTCTGCCAGCATCGACATTAGTCTAAATGACAATATCGCTGCGCTCATTCGGGCCTTCGCGTTACGGTCTCGCCGTACTCGCCACCTGTTACCGATATGGGATATTGGTGTGGTTCTGTGTGCTCTGATTCGTCCGCCCTTTGAACCCTTGCAGTCCGCTTCTCTAAAAACTGTTGCCTACAAGACTGTTTTTCTGGCGGTTTTTGCTTTGGCGTCTAGAGTGTCTCAACTTCATGCTCTTGAGAGTTCATCTATTACCTGGACGGCGGATTGGTCTCGCATCCCCTTTCGACCCATTCCTGTGTTCATCGCCAAAAATGAGTCTGTTCGCCTAGGTCCGTGTGCTCTACGTTTGTACTCCATTCCTGCGTTATCAGACTTCGTGCATGACTTTGAAGACGACCTTTCTGTTATACCCTGTTCGAGCCATTCGCCAGTACGAGTATGAGCTGGCCGAATCGGTAGAGTCGCGAGAAGAGTTATCGTTTCTATCTCACTCGTACCGATCCCGGTCGGGGCTCTCGTCGTCTATTATTCTTGTCCCTTCGGCCGTATGCAGTGCGTGACATTACTAAGAATACCATTGCTTCGTGGTTGAAGAAGACCATAAAGTGGTCATATCTTTTGGCCATTTACGCTCCCCCACTACTATCTACTGCTTCTTCTCGGAAATTCGTGCCATCGCTACGTCATGGCCTTTATGGAAGAACTTGTCCCTCCATGACATTGTCTAGTCCCGTGCTTGGACGACAAACTCCACGTTCACCAATTTCTATCTGAGAGATATGTCACTGCAATCAGATAGAGTGACCACGCTTGGGCCGCTGGTGGCTGCCCAGCACGTGGTCAAGTAGCTTTTCAAAAAAGAGGGGGGGGGCATTTTTCATCATCGCAGCAAGTCAGCCAGCTTGCTGTATCATCTCATCTCACCTCTGTCATATTATATGTCCACATACTACATGATCGCCTAAGAAAGGAGTAATAGGTCAGCTTGCCAGCCATCGACTCTCAAGTCATCAAGGCCTGACACAATGGAGAGTTTAATCTTTGCCTTTACTGCAGATTTGCTTGTGTCATTTCAGGTTGAAGCTATGACCTTATTCTAGATCATCTCAGCTGAGTCACCTGCGGTCAACTCACCAGTTCAACGTACAAAGAACTGACACTGTTGTGAGTAATATGTTTTGTTTTAGGTTTCCTGTGTCAGCAACAGCTAAAGTACAGAGGGTTGACGAGGACGTAGAGTAGACTCAGTACAACCGCTGTCAACTCTCAACAGCCCAGTGTCAGCGACAGGGGACTAAAGTACAGGGAGTTGACTTCAGTCGGTTTGTGGACAGTGAGAGTGGTTATAAGTCACCATGTATGCTACGAAGGCGCTCTAATGCACTTCCGATTCGTACATCGCTTACTTTAGCATACCTCATAGTGCTTCAGGCCTGGGTCCCTGCGGGTTGGTAAGATTTGTGCACCACATCCACGATCACAGAGTTGAAGACATTCAAAAGATAAGTAACTTCTATTACTACTCCATAATTACCCACTGCATCCCGAGCAGGGTTCTTTTTGTTGAGAATTATTGTCATATCTGTGATCATTTAAGGTCACCTAAGACAAGTAATAGGTCAGTTGGCCAACCACCATCTCTCAAGTTATCGTTTATGACCTGACACAATTGTGACTTTTAATCTTTGCCTTTACTGCAGATTTGCTTGTGTCTTTTCAGGTTAAAGCTATGACGTCTTCTTCTAGATCATCTCAGCTGAGTCATCTGCGTCCATCCTAGGGTGTCCAGTGTCAGCAACATGCACTAAAGTACAGAGGATTAATGAAGACGTAGAGTAGACTCAGTACAACCGCTGTCAACTCACAACAGTCCAGTGTCAGCGACAGGGACTAAGTACAGAGAGTTGATTTCAGTCGGTTTGTGGACTGAGAGTGGTTGTAAGCTGGTCACCGTGTTCGCTACGTAGGCGCTCTTATGCCCTGCCGATTCGTTCATTGCTTACTTTAGCATACCTCATAGTTGCTTCAGGCCTGGGTCCCTGCGGGTTGGTAAGAGTGTCGACCACAGCCACGATCACAGAGTTGGACACCATGTTCGCTACGTAGGCGCTCTAATGCCCTGCCGATTCGTACATCGCTTACTTTAGCATACCTCATAGTGCTTCAGGCCTGGGTCCCTGCGGGTTGGTAAGAGTGTGCTCCACATCCAAGAACACAGCTACATGGATGAAGACATTCAAAAAGATAAGTAGCGACTTTCTTACTCCTTGGCTACCTCCTGTGTTTCAGACCAGAGTTTTCTTGTTGAGTTTATTGTGTCTTGTTGGTGATCTTCTCAGCGGATATACAGCTTGCCATTGAACAACTACAGCAAGGCCGAGGTTCCCACCTCCATATGTTGGTAGTGAGGCATAAATCAAAGCAGGTGTAGGTTTGGGCAATAAATATTAAACATTTGTAAACAATGTTACTATTTATAACCAAACCAAACCCGCTTTGATGTAATGGCCCTCCCATCCTTCCCCTCACTCCGCGGCCTTGTACACCACAGGTCTCGGTTATATCAATGAGAAAAGAGGAAGTGTATACTGGGAGCTGGCTTATATATCCTGGCTGAGATGAGAGAGCTCCCCAAAGGGATATAACTCCCTGGGGAGGTAACTCCCCAGGGGGAGATAACTTTTGTTTTAAACTTCCGTTTTAACGTTTGTATGGTATATTCCTGGCGGAATTAAGGCATAAATCAAAGCAGGTTTGGTTTGGTTATAAATAGTAACATTGTTTACAAATGTTTAATTTTCACATCTGGAGAAAAAATTATGGTTTCTTATAAATCTTTCCAGGGAGACGAAAGATGGCTCAGATCATCATAAAAGATTATTTTGGACACATGACACCAAACCGGGTGGAGTTAAAAGTCAACACGAAAGCTCCTAGCAGTGACACTCCTACCCAATGGCAGCCGCCCATGAAAGGATCCATCCTCCAATGAAATTTGCTGTTTCATCTGCCTCTGGACTGACCAGGTGCATGTGTTTATCATTGTTTATCCCCAGTGGTGAATCAGCGAGGTTGACTACGAATACAAGTTCACCTGCTAGCTAGGTGTATTTGTGATACCAATATCCTGTATTTTACTTAGTGATTTTACATTAATATTACACAAAAAGACCATGGGAAAAATATTAAATATCATGACTGATCATGGAAACTTGAAAGGAGTGTTATTTCATTGAAGATAACTGCTCCAAGTCAACAATAATGATAATAAAAATATTGTAAATCACAGCTTTAATGACTTTTATTATTTATTCCCCCTCCCAAGTTAACAAGCTGGAAGGGCAGATATAGCATATTTTGTCTTTAATGAGCATCTATATGAAATTGTATTTCCTGTCATCCCAGTTAAAGTGTTTTGAGATTTGGGGATGGAACAAGAAGTGCTGGGCATACAGCTGTGCTCGCATGTATTGCCATACAGTTGGTCAGACAGAGATACTTTCTGGTGTAATTGCACTGCCACTTGTCCCATAGTTGATCAGACAGTGATACTTTCTGGTGTAATTGCACTGCCACTTGTCCCATAGTTGATCAGGCAGTGATACTTTCTGGTGTAATTACACTGCCACTTGTCCCATAGTTGATCAGGCAGTGATACTTTCTGGTGTAATTGCACTGCCACTTGTCCCATAGTTGATCAGGCAGTGATACTTTCTGGTGTAATTGCACTGCCACTTGTCCCATAGTTGATCAGGCAGTGATACTTTCTGGTAGAATTGAAATGTCTTTCGTTCTACAACCCAAGGCTATTCTATGGATAACATCTTCTTTATTGCTGTGAAGCTGACGTTTCATGGAGATACGTCCAACTTCTTCAAAGCTCATTACATTTGAAAAAGTTGGAAGTATCTCCAGCGAAATGTTAGCTCCACAGCAATAAATAAGATGTTATCCATAGAATAGCCTTGTGTTATGTATGTCGACTTCTAAATGCCTGTCAAAGAAATTTAGTTCTGCAGTTGGTCAAGCATTGATACATTCTGTTAGACTTGCACTGCCACTTGTCCCACATAAAAGTTGGTCAGGCAGTGATACTTTCTTTTTGAATTGCACTGTTACTTGTCCAACATTTAGTCAGACAGAGATACATTCTGGTGGAATTGCACTGTCGCTTTTCAGGCAATGAGATTTCCTGATGTAATGACACTGCCAGCTCTCCCAGAGTTGATTAGGAAGTAATACTTTCTGGTAGAATTGCACTTTCACTTGTCCCACATAACAGTTGGTCAGGCAGTGATACTTTCTTGTAGAATTGCACTGTTACTTGTCCCACAGTTAGGCATACAGAGATACATTCTGGTGGAATTGCACTGTTGCTTGTTAGGCAATGGGATTTCCTAATGTAATGACACTGCCAGCTGTCCCAGAGTTGGTTAGGAAGTAAAACTTTCTGGTGTAATTGCACTGCCACTTGTCTCACATAACAGTTAGGGAGACAGAGATCCATTCTGGTGGAATTGCACTGTTGCTTGTCAGGCAATGAGATCAACTGATGTAATGACACTGCCAGCTCTCCCAGAGTTGATTAGGAAGTAATACTTTCTGGTATAATTGCACTGCCACTTATCCCACATAACAGTTGGTCACGCAGTGATACTTTCTTGTAGAATTGCACTGTTACTTGTCCCACAGTTAGGCATACAGAGATCCATTCTGGTGGAATTGCACTGTTGCTTGTCAGGCAATGAGATCAACTGATGTAATGACACTGCCAGCTCTCCCAGAGTTGATTAGGAAGTAATACTTTCTGGTATAATTGCACTTCCACTTGTCCCACATAACTGTTGGTCACGCAGTGATACTTTCTTGTAGAATTGCACTGTTACTTGTCCAACAGTTAGGCATACAGAGATACATTCTGGTGGCATTGCACTGTCGCTTTTCAGGCAATGAGATTTCCTGATGTAATGATACTGCCAGCTGTCCCAGAGTTGGTTAGGAAGTAAAACTTTCTGGTATAATTGCACTGCCACTTGTCCCACATAAGAGTTGGTCAGGCAGTGATACTTTCTTGTAGAATTGCACTGTTACTTGTCCCACAGTTAGGCATACAGAGATACATTCTGGTGGAATTGCACTGTCGCTTGTCAGGCAATGAGATCAACTGATGTAATGATACTGCCAGCTCTCCCAGAGTAGGTTAGGAAGTATTAAATACTTTCTGGTATAATTGCACTGCCACTTGTCCCACATAACAGTTGGTCAGGCAGTGATACTTTCTTGTAGAATTGCACTGTTACTTGTCCCACAGTTTAGGCAGACAAGAGATACATTCTGGTGGAATTGCACTGTTGCTTGTTAGGCAATGAGATTTCCTAATGTAATGACACTGCCAGCTCTCCCAGAGTTGGTTAGGAAGTAATACTTTCTGGTATAATTGCACTGCCAATTGTCCCACATAACTGTTGGTCAGACAGTCATACTTTCTTGTGGAATTGCATTGGGGCAGTTTTACAGGGGCAGTTTTACTAGAAAACTTGATGGTATGTTTTGAAATGGGAATATGTGCACTTGACTTTTGGTGTTATATTGAAGCTCCTGATGGGGCAGTCATACAGGGGTCGTAGCATTGAAATGTGACATCATTCTTCACATGCGCTGTCAGTGAGCAGTAGAGAAAGGGCATTTAAGGTTGAAGTTTTGCATATATTTGGTCCAAATATTTATCTCATTGAAGTTGTGTACAGTAAGATGGGGCTGGTTACATAGATCTGTGGTACCGGTATACTCATTTAGAGAGTAAAGAAAGGGCATGTTCGGATGCACGCGTGCATAATTGAGGAGGAGTAGAGAAAGGGAATTTTGGTTGTGGGTGACTGATCACAGACTGGGCCATCTGTTGGTCTGGAATTGTCCATGCCATGGTCGGGCTCTGATGGGTGGACTATGCTTGCGCAACTGAAAATGGAATGCTCTACTGGGATCAAGAAACATGAAACAGTTTGTGGGACTGAGGCCAAATTTGTGGCTCCCAATGACATGCATATGGACATGTTGGTTGCATTCAGAGGACACAACAGGCATTGGCAGTCTTTTGGAGATGTGATTAGTTGTCCATTTAGTACGTACACACAAGTGGGGATGGGAGTTCGGGAATATGGGGAGAAGGTATGGGAAGTGCAGTGTACATGTGGATATGGGGAGAACAAACCAGATTCCATGAAAATTGACTGCAATGTGCATATCTACGTAATTCAGTTGATGGGTTTTCCCTCTCTCACAAAACAATGGTGAGTTGGTCATTGGTACCATGTGCAACCCATTCACAACCTCTTGGGGATCTTTGGTTCTCTCTGTCGATTTTCGAAGTCCCTCGAGCCAACCTGTAAGTGCCGAAATATTCCACACAATATACATCAGCTGAAACATTAATATTTGTGGCCCAAATCTATACCTGCTTTTGCTATGCTTTATCTCCCTTTAGGAAGATCCTACAAATAGTTGAAAACGAAAAAGTTGTCTCCCCTTAGGGAGCTCTCTCAGCTCAGCTAGGTTACTTAAGCTCTGCCCAATCCATAATCTTCCTCTTTCTCTATTTGTACCTCAAGTGTGGTGCATATCAGGAAGTGTCCTATAGAGTGCTGGTTTGGTTGTTGTTGTTGGTTTTGACCTTCGGTTATACCTTTGCTAAACTTGTACTTTCTATTGCTGTATTCTTGGACATTATGTCTGAGATATCTGTCCCTGTAAATTCTAATTCATGCCGTTTGTGTCGGCAGTTTTGGTCTAGTTTGGATGCTCACACGAAAGGTCACCTTTGTTACCGTCAGCCACGTGTTTAGAGTGTCTAAGATATCTGTCCCTGTAAATTCTAATTCATGCCGTTTGTCGGCAGTTTTTGGTCTAGTTTGGATGCTCACACGAAAGGTCACCTTTGTTACCGTCAGCCACGTGTTTAGAGTGTCTAAGTTGGGATGTTACCGCCTGGAGGTTTATGTCCAGGCTTGACGAGCGTATTTGTTACGGGTTACGGTAGACCCTGCTTTATCTGCGGACGAAAGACGCCAAAATGAAATTGCTCTTGTCGGAGATTTCAAAATTTTAACTATGATCTTTCTGGTTTCTTGTTTGGATTTATTCGCATAAATTTAGTCCAGCCAAATTCTATTGGAATCCTTGTCAGTGGGACTGTTTGTACGTTAGGATAGTGTTAAATCCCAGACAATTCAGAACCGGTTGGTATAGTTTTGTCTGGCGCGTTTGTGCACAAACCCGTTTCTTTGTTTGGACAACAAAGGATTCTGTCCAAAGCCCGGCTTTCTCGACCGCTCTTTGTTATCGGGAACGTGTTCTGTCCAGGGTACAGTGTGTAAGCCTGACCGGCTGGGATATTTTTATGACGTTGGAACTGTACGAAAATGAACAAAAGATTTTTGCTTCACGGAATAGAAATGCTTCAACGTACTATAACTTCGTAGAATTACAAGTTTCTGCAGGGATTTTGCAGATCTTCATTTTTCGTTGTTGTTGTTGTTGTTGTTGTGTTTCGGACTTTTCCAGTTTTTGGTAGTTTACTACTATGCATACAGTTCATTGTTCCTACCAAAATTTAGTCTCTTGTTATATCAAGTGTTATTCTGTTTATTTGATATCATGTGATCAAGAGAGAACTTGCAGAGGCTTTTCTCTGTCTTTTATTCTTACGTTGTTGTTGTTGTTGTTGCGTTTGTCTTCGTCGTCACAAGTCAGCTATACACTACGACTCTTTCTTACATTTTAATGAGCTACCTTATTACTCTCTTTGTGTATTCAAGGGTGTGTTGAACAACAAAAGAGATCACAAGATTGTTTATTAAGAAATTGTGCTATTCTTTGGAACACATTTTTCTGTTAGTAAATATTGCATTGTGATATATTTATTTTTCACAACCAAATTTTCCCATCGGTATACTGATTTAGACTTACAATTCAAATTGGGTTGAGCTTTAATTTTATTTTCTTTCTGAGAAATTATTATTATTAGCTTGAGTGTGAGTTTATTTCTCCGAGAAGTCTTTAGAATTGCTCTCGTTCGACGACACGTAGGGTGTTTATTGATCTTTCCCTAGTCTGTTGGCCGGGCAAGATCAAGCCTGAAGTTTCTCATTCATCTGCTTGGGACAGCATAAGACTGTTCCATCGGGCGGTCTTCTTGTTCTTCGTAAGTTACTTTCGTCCGATTATGATTACCGGTTACAGCCTTGTAAGAAGAACGACAGACTGCTCCTTAGCAATGTTTTTCTCCTCGACAGCTTCGTCCAAACATCTTTTGGTCTACAGCATTTGTTTGATCTTTATTTTTATTCTGGTTGATAATTTCATCTATTCCATTTGAGGACTTATGTGTAGTTTAGACCTCTTATTGGGGGCGAGTCTAGATTGAACATTGTTCTTGTTTGGTCAATTCAAATTGTGAAATTTAATGACCTTAGTTCATCTACCGGCGGGAGACATCAAAATGTAATTGCTCTCTTCGGGGAATTTTAAATTTTATTGAAGATCTTCCTAGTTTACGTTGGAAGTTTCTTTGTGTTGATGTCGGGGATGTTACTACCAGGCGGAGTTACGCTCACGATTAACGCTAGGAACAATGAATGTGTTCATCTCCTCTGCGTTTCATATCTCATTACAGTTTCGCGTACTTCGGCTGTTTTGTTCGAACTCCACT